>JASGCC010005434.1:0-15995 GCA_030067915.1 Hydractinia echinata
AAACCCGCGATTTCCCGTAAATCCCGGGCTCGCCCGTATAGTCGAATGTATACAAAGAAAGTAGCAGGGAGTAAACTCATTTCCCGAACGATTTTTAAAATTATTTTTTCACCACTAAAACCCATGAGACTTGTAGTTTTCAAAAATATTTTCATTTTTGATGAGACGCCGAATGAAAGCAGTTTAATCCCGGCAACCGAAAACCCGCGATTTCCCGTAAATCCCGGGCTCGGCCCGTATAGTCGAATGTATACAAAGAAAGTACCCAGGGAGTAAACTCATTTCCCGAACGATTTTTAAAATTATTTTTTCACCACTAAAACCCATGAGACTTGTAGTTTTCAAAAATATTTTCATTTTTGATGAGACGCCGAATGAAAGCAGTTTAATCGCCGGCAACCGAAAACCCGCGATTTCCCGTAAATCCCGGCTCGCCGTATAGTCGAATGTATACAAAGAAAGTACCCAGGGAGTAAACTCATTTCCCGAACGATTTTTAAAATTATTTTTTCACCACTAAAACCATGAGACTTGTAGTTTTCAAAAATATTTTCATTTTTGATGAGACGCCGAATGAAACCAGTTTAATCCCGGAAACCGAAAACCCGCGATTTCCCGTAAATCCCGGGCTCCCGTAGTATGAATATAAGAAAGTAGCAGGGAGTAAACTCATTTCCCGAACGATTTTTAAAATTATTTTTTCACCACTAAAACCCATGAGACTTGTAGTTTTCAAAAAATTTTCATTTTTGATGAGACGCCGAATGAAAGCAGTTTAATCGCCGGCAACCGAAAACCCGCGATTTCCCGTAAATCCCGGGCTCGGCCCGTATAGTCGAATGTATACAAAGAAAGTAAGCAGGGAGTAAACTCATTTCCCGAACGATTTTTAAAATTATTTTTTCACCACTAAAACCCATGAGACTTGTAGTTTTCAAAAATATTTTCATTTTTGATGAGACGCCGAATGAAAGCAGTTTAATCTCCGGCAACCGAAAACCCGCGATTTCCCGTAAATCCCGGGCTCGGCCCGTATAGTCGAATGTATACAAAGAAAGTAGCAGGGAGTAAACTCATTTCCCGAACGATTTTTAAAATTATTTTTTCACCACTAAAACCATGAGACTTGTAGTTTTCAAAAATATTTTCATTTTTGATGAGACGCCGAATGAAAGCAGTTTAATCCCGGCAACCGAAAACCCGCGATTTCCCGTAAATCCCGGGCTCGGCCGTATAGTCGAATGTATACAAAGAAAGTAAGCAGGGAGTAAACTCATTTCCCGAACGATTTTTAAAATTATTTTTTCACCACTAAAACCCATGAGACTTGTAGTTTTCAAAAATATTTTCATTTTTGATGAGACGCCGAATGAAACCAGTTTAATCTCGGCAACCGAAAACCCGCGATTTCCCGTAAATCCCGGGCTCGGCCCGTATAGTCGAATGTATACAAAGAAAGTACCCAGGGAGTAAACTCATTTCCCGAACGATTTTTAAAATTATTTTTTCACCACTAAAACCCATGAGACTTGTAGTTTTCAAAAATATTTTCATTTTTGATGAGACGCCGAATGAAACCAGTTTAATCTCCGGCAACCGAAAACCCGCGATTTCCCGTAAATCCCGGGCTCGGCCCGTATAGTCGAATGTATACAAAGAAAGTCCAGGGAGTAAACTCATTTCCCGAACGATTTTTAAAATTATTTTTTCACCACTAAAACCCATGAGACTTGTAGTTTTCAAAAATGTTTTCATTTTTGATGAGACGCCGAATGAAAGCAGTTTAATCGCCGGCAACCGAAAACCCGCGATTTCCCGTAAATCCCGGGCTCGGCCCGTATAGTCGAATGTATACAGAAAAGTACCCAGGGAGTAAACTCATTTCCCGAACGATTTTTAAAATTATTTTTTCACCACTAAAACCCATGAGACTTGTAGTTTTCAAAAATGTTTTCATTTTTGATGAGACGCCGAATGAAAGCAGTTTAATCGCCGGCAACCGAAAACCCGCGATTTCCCGTAAATCCCGGGCTAGCTCCCGTATAGTCGAATGTATACAAAGAAAGTACCCAGGGAGTAAACTCATTTCCCGAACGATTTTTAAAATTATTTTTTCACCACTAAAACCCATGAGACTTGTAGTTTTCAAAAATATTTTCATTTTTGATGAGACGCCGAATGAAAGCAGTTTAATCGCCGGAAACCGAAAACCCGCGATTTCCCGTAAATCCCGGGCTCGGCCCGTATAGTCGAATGTATACAAAGAAAGTACCCAGGGAGTAAACTCATTTCCCGAACGATTTTTAAAATTATTTTTTCACCACTAAAACCCATGAGACTTGTAGTTTTCAAAAATATTTTCATTTTTGATGAGACGCCGAATGAAAGCAGTTTAATCGCCGGCAACCGAAAACCCGCGATTTCCCGTAAATCCCGGGCTCGGCCCGTATAGTCGAATGTATACAAAGAAAGTACCCAGGGAGTAAACTCATTTCCCGAACGATTTTTAAAATTATTTTTTCACCACTAAAACCCATGAGACTTGTAGTTTTCAAAAATTTTTCATTTTTGATGAGACGCCGAATGAAAGCAGTTTAATCGCCGGCAACCGAAAACCCGCGATTTCCCGTAAATCCCGGCTCGGCCCGTATAGTCGAATGTATACAAAGAAAGTAGCAGGGAGTAAACTCATTTCCCGAACGATTTTTAAAATTATTTTTTCACCACTAAAACCCATGAGACTTGTAGTTTTCAAAAATATTTTCATTTTTGATGAGACGCCGAATGAAAGCAGTTTAATCGCCGGCAACCGAAAACCCGCGATTTCCCGTAAATCCCGTATAGTCGAATGTATACAAAGAAAGTAAGCAGGGAGTAAACTCATTTCCCGAACGATTTTTAAAATTATTTTTTCACCACTAAAACCCATGAGACTTGTAGTTTTCAAAAATATTTTCATTTTTGATGAGACGCCGAATGAAAGCAGTTTAATCGCCGGCAACCGAAAACCCGCGATTTCCCGTAAATCCCGGGCTCGGCCCGTATAGTCGAATGTATACAAAGAAAGTACCCAGGGAGTAAACTCATTTCCCGAACGATTTTTAAAATTATTTTTTCACCACTAAAACCCATGAGACTTGTAGTTTTCAAAAATGTTTTCATTTTTGATGAGACGCCGAATGAAAGCAGTTTAATCGCCGGCAACCGAAAACCCGCGATTTCCCGTAAATCCCGGGATCGGCCCGTATAGTCGAATGTATACAAAGAAAGTAAGCGGAGTAAACTCATTTCCCGAACGATTTTTAAAATTATTTTTTCACCACTAAAACCATGAGACTTGTAGTTTTCAAAAATGTTTTCATTTTTGATGAGACGCCGAATGAAAGCAGTTTAATCGCCGGCAACCGAAAACCCGCGATTTCCCGTAAATCCCGGGCTCGGCCCGTATAGTCGAATGTATACAAAGAAAGTACCCAGGGAGTAAACTCATTTCCCGAACGATTTTTAAAATTATTTTTTCACCACTAAAACCATGAGACTTGTAGTTTTCAAAAATATTTTCATTTTTGATGAGACGCCGAATGAAAGCAGTTTAATCGCCGGCAACCGAAAACCCGCGATTTCCCGTAAATCCCGGGCTCGGCCCGTATAGTCGAATGTATACAAAGAAAGTCCAGGGAGTAAACTCATTTCCCGAACGATTTTTAAAATTATTTTTTCACCACTAAAACCATGAGACTTGTAGTTTTCAAAAATGTTTTCATTTTTGATGAGACGCCGAATGAAAGCAGTTTAATCGCCGGCAACCGAAAACCCGCGATTTCCCGTAAATCCCGGGCTCGGCCCGTATAGTCGAATGTATACAAAGAAAGTACCAGGGAGTAAACTCATTTCCCGAACGATTTTTAAAATTATTTTTTCACCACTAAAACCCATGAGACTTGTAGTTTTCAAAAATGTTTTCATTTTTGATGAGACGCCGAATGAAAGCAGTTTAATCGCCGGCAACCGAAAACCCGCGATTTCCCGTAAATCCCGGGCTCGGCCCGTATAGTCGAATGTATACAAAGAAAGTACCCAGGGAGTAAACTCATTTCCCGAACGATTTTTAAAATTATTTTTTCACCACTAAAACCATGAGACTTGTAGTTTTCAAAAAATTTTCATTTTTGATGAGACGCCGAATGAAAGCAGTTTAATCGCCGGCAACCGAAAACCCGCGATTTCCCGTAAATCCCGGCTCGGCCCGTATAGTCGAATGTATACAAAGAAAGTACCCAGGGAGTAAACTCATTTCCCGAACGATTTTTAAAATTATTTTTTCACCACTAAAACCCATGAGACTTGTAGTTTTCAAAAATTTTCATTTTTGATGAGACGCCGAATGAAAGCAGTTTAATCGCCGGCAACCGAAAACCCGCGATTTCCCGTAAATCCCGGGCTCGGCCCGTATAGTCGAATGTATACAAAGAAAGTACCCAGGGAGTAAACTCATTTCCCGAACGATTTTTAAAATTATTTTTTCACCACTAAAACCATGAGACTTGTAGTTTTCAAAAATTTTTCATTTTTGATGAGACGCCGAATGAAAGCAGTTTAATCGCCGGCAACCGAAAACCCGCGATTTCCCGTAAATCCCGGGCTCGGCCCGTATAGTCGAATGTATACAAAGAAAGTACCCAGGGAGTAAACTCATTTCCCGAACGATTTTTAAAATTATTTTTTCACCACTAAAACCATGAGACTTGTAGTTTTCAAAAATGTTTTCATTTTTGATGAGACGCCGAATGAAAGCAGTTTAATCGCCGGCAACCGAAAACCCGCGATTTCCCGTAAATCCGGGCTCGGCCCGTATAGTCGAATGTATACAAAGAAAGTACCCAGGGAGTAAACTCATTTCCCGAACGATTTTTAAAATTATTTTTTCACCACTAAAACCATGAGACTTGTAGTTTTCAAAAATATTTTCATTTTTGATGAGACGCCGAATGAAAGCAGTTTAATCGCCGGCAACCGAAAACCCGCGATTTCCCGTAAATCCCGGGCTCGGCCCGTATAGTCGAATGTATACAAAAAAGTACCCAGGGAGTAAACTCATTTCCCGAACGATTTTTAAAATTATTTTTTCACCACTAAAACCCATGAGACTTGTAGTTTTCAAAAATGTTTTCATTTTTGATGAGACGCCGAATGAAAGCAGTTTAATCGCCGGCAACCGAAAACCCGCGATTTCCCGTAAATCCCGGGCTCGGCCCGTATAGTCGAATGTATACAAAGAAAGTACCCAGGGAGTAAACTCATTTCCCGAACGATTTTTAAAATTATTTTTTCACCACTAAAACCCATGAGCTTGTAGTTTTCAAAAATTTTCATTTTTGATGAGACGCCGAATGAAAGCAGTTTAATCGCCGGCAACCGAAAACCCGCGATTTCCCGTAAATCCCGGGCTCGGCCCGTATAGTCGAATGTATACAAAGAAAGTACCCAGGGAGTAAACTCATTTCCCGAACGATTTTTAAAATTATTTTTTCACCACTAAAACCCATGAGACTTGTAGTTTTCAAAAATATTTTCATTTTTGATGAGACGCCGAATGAAAGCAGTTTAATATCCGGCAACCGAAAACCCGCGATTTCCCGTAAATCCCGGGCTCGTATAGTCGAATGTATACAAAGAAAGTACCCAGGGAGTAAACTCATTTCCCGAACGATTTTTAAAATTATTTTTTCACCACTAAAACCCATGAGACTTGTAGTTTTCAAAAATATTTTCATTTTTGATGAGACGCCGAATGAAAGCAGTTTAATCTCCGGCAACCGAAAACCCGCGATTTCCCGTAAATCCCGGGCTCGGCCCGTATAGTCGAATGTATACAAAGAAAGTACCAGGGAGTAAACTCATTTCCCGAACGATTTTTAAAATTATTTTTTCACCACTAAAACCCATGAGACTTGTAGTTTTCAAAAATTTTTCATTTTTGATGAGACGCCGAATGAAAGCAGTTTAATCGCCGGCAACCGAAAACCCGCGATTTCCCGTAAATCCCGGGCTCGGCCGTATAGTCGAATGTATACAAAGAAAGTACCCAGGGAGTAAACTCATTTCCCGAACGATTTTTAAAATTATTTTTTCACCACTAAAACCATGAGACTTGTAGTTTTCAAAAATATTTTCATTTTTGATGAGACGCCGAATGAAAGCAGTTTAATCGCCGGCAACCGAAAACCCGCGATTTCCCGTAAATCCCGTATAGTCGAATGTATACAAAGAAAGTAAGCAGGGAGTAAACTCATTTCCCGAACGATTTTTAAAATTATTTTTTCACCACTAAAACCCATGAGACTTGTAGTTTTCAAAAATATTTTCATTTTTGATGAGACGCCGAATGAAAGCAGTTTAATCGCCGGCAACCGAAAACCCGCGATTTCCCGTAAATCCCGGGCTCGGCCCGTATAGTCGAATGTATACAAAGAAAGTACCCAGGGAGTAAACTCATTTCCCGAACGATTTTTAAAATTATTTTTTCACCACTAAAACCCATGAGACTTGTAGTTTTCAAAAATTTTTCATTTTTGATGAGACGCCGAATGAAAGCAGTTTAATCGCCGGCAACCGAAAACCCGCGATTTCCCGTAAATCCCGGCTCGGCCCGTATAGTCGAATGTATACAAAGAAAGTAGCAGGGAGTAAACTCATTTCCCGAACGATTTTTAAAATTATTTTTTCACCACTAAAACCCATGAGACTTGTAGTTTTCAAAAATTTTCATTTTTGATGAGACGCCGAATGAAGCAGTTTAATCGCCGGCAACCGAAAACCCGCGATTTCCCGTAAATCCCGGGCTCGGCCCGTATAGTCGAATGTATACAAAGAAAGTACCCAGGGAGTAAACTCATTTCCCGAACGATTTTTAAAATTATTTTTTCACCACTAAAACCATGAGACTTGTAGTTTTCAAAAATATTTTCATTTTTGATGAGACGCCGAATGAAACCAGTTTAATCTCCGGCAACCGAAAACCCGCGATTTCCCGTAAATCCCGGGCTCGGCCCGTATAGTCGAATGTATACAAAGAAAGTACCCAGGGAGTAAACTCATTTCCCGAACGATTTTTAAAATTATTTTTTCACCACTAAAACCCATGAGACTTGTAGTTTTCAAAAATGTTTTCATTTTTGATGAGACGCCGAATGAAAGCAGTTTAATCGCCGGCAACCGAAAACCCGCGATTTCCCGTAAATCCCGGGCTCGGCCCGTATAGTCGAATGTATACAAAGAAAGTACCCAGGGAGTAAACTCATTTCCCGAACGATTTTTAAAATTATTTTTTCACCACTAAAACCCATGAGACTTGTAGTTTTCAAAAATGTTTTCATTTTTGATGAGACGCCGAATGAAAGCAGTTTAATCGCCGCAAACCGAAAACCCGCGATTTCCCGTAAATCCCGGGCTCGGCCCGTATAGTCGAATGTATACAAAGAAAGTACCCAGGGAGTAAACTCATTTCCCGAACGATTTTTAAAATTATTTTTTCACCACTAAAACCATGAGACTTGTAGTTTTCAAAAATATTTTCATTTTTGATGAGACGCCGAATGAAACCAGTTTAATCCCGGCAACCGAAAACCCGCGATTTCCCGTAAATCCCGGGCTCGGCCCGTATAGTCGAATGTATACAAAGAAAGTACCCAGGGAGTAAACTCATTTCCCGAACGATTTTTAAAATTTTTTTTCACCACTAAAACCCATGAGACTTGTAGTTTTCAAAAATATTTTCATTTCTGATGAGACGCCGAATGAAAGCAGTTTAATCAACGGCAACCGAAAACCCGCGATTTCCCGTAAATCCCGGGCTCGGCCCGTATAGTCGAATGTATACAAAGAAAGTACCCAGGGAGTAAACTCATTTCCCGAACGATTTTTAAAATTATTTTTTCACCACTAAAACCCATGAGACTTGTAGTTTTCAAAAATGTTTTCATTTTTGATGAGACGCCGAATGAAAGCAGTTTAATCGCCGGCAACCGAAAACCCGCGATTTCCCGTAAATCCCGGGCTCGGCCCGTATAGTCGAATGTATACAAAGAAAGTAGCAGGGAGTAAACTCATTTCCCGAACGATTTTTAAAATTATTTTTTCACCACTAAAACCCATGAGACTTGTAGTTTTCAAAAATATTTTCATTTTTGATGAGACGCCGAATGAAACCAGTTTAATCGCCGGCAACCGAAAACCCGCGATTTCCCGTAAATCCCCGTATAGTCGAATGTATACAAAGAAAGTACCCAGGGAGTAAACTCATTTCCCGAACGATTTTTAAAATTATTTTTTCACCACTAAAACCCATGAGACTTGTAGTTTTCAAAAATATTTTCATTTTTGATGAGACGCCGAATGAAAGCAGTTTAATCGCCGGCAACCGAAAACCCGCGATTTCCCGTAAATCCCGGGCTCGGCCCGTATAGTCGAATGTATACAAAGAAAGTAAGCAGGGAGTAAACTCATTTCCCGAACGATTTTTAAAATTATTTTTTCACCACTAAAACCCATGAGACTTGTAGTTTTCAAAAATATTTTCATTTTTGATGAGACGCCGAATGAAAGCAGTTTAATCGCCGGAAACCGAAAACCCGCGATTTCCCGTAAATCCCGGGCTCGGCCCGTATAGTCGAATGTATACAAAGAAAGTACCCAGGGAGTAAACTCATTTCCCGAACGATTTTTAAAATTATTTTTTCACCACTAAAACCATGAGACTTGTAGTTTTCAAAAATATTTTCATTTTTGATGAGACGCCGAATGAAAGCAGTTTAATCTCCGGCAACCGAAAACCCGCGATTTCCCGTAAATCCCGGGCTCGGCCCGTATAGTCGAATGTATACAAAGAAAGTACCCAGGGAGTAAACTCATTTCCCGAACGATTTTTAAAATTATTTTTTCACCACTAAAACCCATGAGACTTGTAGTTTTCAAAAATGTTTTCATTTTTGATGAGACGCCGAATGAAAGCAGTTTAATCGCCGGCAACCGAAAACCCGCGATTTCCCGTAAATCCCGGGCTCGGCCCGTATAGTCGAATGTATACAAAGAAAGTACCCAGGGAGTAAACTCATTTCCCGAACGATTTTTAAAATTATTTTTTCACCACTAAAACCATGAGACTTGTAGTTTTCAAAAATTTTCATTTTTGATGAGACGCCGAATGAAAGCAGTTTAATCGCCGGCAACCGAAAACCCGCGATTTCCCGTAAATCCCGGGCTCGGCCCGTATAGTCGAATGTATACAAAGAAAGTACCCAGGGAGTAAACTCATTTCCCGAACGATTTTTAAAATTATTTTTTCACCACTAAAACCCATGAGACTTGTAGTTTTCAAAAATGTTTTCATTTTTGATGAGACGCCGAATGAAAGCAGTTTAATCGCCGGCAACCGAAAACCCGCGATTTCCCGTAAATCCCGGCTCGGCCCGTATAGTCGAATGTATACAAAGAAAGTACCCAGGGAGTAAACTCATTTCCCGAACGATTTTTAAAATTATTTTTTCACCACTAAAACCATGAGACTTGTAGTTTTCAAAAATATTTTCATTTTTGATGAGACGCCGAACGAAAACAGATTAATCGCCGGCAACCGAAAACCCGCGATTTCCCGTAAATCCCGGGCTCGGCCCGTATAGTCGAATGTATACAAAGAAAGTACCCAGGGAGTAAACTCATTTCCCGAACGATTTTTAAAATTATTTTTTCACCACTAAAACCCATGAGACTTGTAGTTTTCAAAAATATTTTCATTTTTGATGAGACGCCGAATGAAAGCAGTTTAATCGCCGGCAACCGAAAACCCGCGATTTCCCGTAAATCCCGGGCTCGGCCCGTATAGTCGAATGTATACAAAGAAAGTACCCAGGGAGTAAACTCATTTCCCGAACGATTTTTAAAATTATTTTTTCACCACTAAAACCCACTTGTAGATTTTCATTTTTGATGAGACGCCGAATGAAAGCAGTTTAATCGCCGGCAACCGAAAACCCGCGATTTCCCGTAAATCCCGGGCTCGGCCCGTATAGTCGAATGTATACAAAGAAAGTACCCAGGGAGTAAACTCATTTCCCGAACGATTTTTAAAATTATTTTTTCACCACTAAAACCATGAGACTTGTAGTTTTCAAAAATGTTTTCATTTTTGATGAGACGCCGAATGAAAGCAGTTTAATCGCCGGCAACCGAAAACCCGCGATTTCCCGTAAATCCCGGGCTCGGCCCGTATAGTCGAATGTATACAAAGAAAGTACCCAGGGAGTAAACTCATTTCCCGAACGATTTTTAAAATTATTTTTTCACCACTAAAACCATGAGACTTGTAGTTTTCAAAAATATTTTCATTTTTGATGAGACGCCGAATGAAAGCAGTTTAATCGCCGGCAACCGAAAACCCGCGATTTCCCGTAAATCCCGGGCTCGGCCCGTATAGTCGAATGTATACAAAGAAAGTACCCAGGGAGTAAACTCATTTCCCGAACGATTTTTAAAATTATTTTTTCACCACTAAAACCATGAGACTTGTAGTTTTCAAAAATATTTTCATTTTTGATGAGACGCCGAATGAAAGCAGTTTAATCTCCGGCAACCGAAAACCCGCGATTTCCCGTAAATCCCGGGCTCGGCCGTATAGTCGAATGTATACAAAGAAAGTAGCAGGGAGTAAACTCATTTCCCGAACGATTTTTAAAATTATTTTTTCACCACTAAAACCCATAGATTTTCATTTTTGATGAGACGCCGAATGAAACCAGTTTAATCTCCGGAAACCGAAAACCCGTGATTTCCCGTAAATCCCGGGCTCGGCCCGTATAATCGAATGTATACAAAGAAAGTACCCAGGGAGTAAACTCATTTCCCGAACGATTTTTAAAATTATTTTTTCACCACTAAAACCAGTGAGACTTGTAGTTTCAAAAATGTTTTCATTTTTGATGAGACGCCGAATGAAAGCAGTTTAATCGCCGGCAACCGAAAACCCGCGATTTCCCGTAAATCCCGGGCTCGGCCCGTATAGTCGAATGTATACAAAGAAAGTAGCAGGGAGTAAACTCATTTCCCGAACGATTTTTAAAATTATTTTTTCACCACTAAAACCATGAGACTTGTAGTTTTCAAAAATATTTTCATTTTTGATGAGACGCCGAATGAAAGCAGTTTAATCGCCGGCAACCGAAAACCCGCGATTTCCCGTAAATCCCGGCTCGGCCCGTATAGTCGAATGTATACAAAGAAAGTACCAGGGAGTAAACTCATTTCCCGAACGATTTTTAAAATTATTTTTTCACCACTAAAACCCATGAGACTTGTAGATTTTCATTTTTGATGAGACGCCGAATGAAAGCAGTTTAATCGCCGGCAACCGAAAACCCGCGATTTCCCGTAAATCCCGGGCTCGGCCCGTATAGTCGAATGTATACAAAGAAAGTAAGCAGGGAGTAAACTCATTTCCCGAACGATTTTTAAAATTATTTTTTCACCACTAAAACCCATGAGACTTGTAGTTTTCAAAAATGTTTTCATTTTTGATGAGACGCCGAATGAAAGCAGTTTAATCGCCGGCAACCGAAAACCCGCGATTTCCCGTAAATCCCGGGCTCGGCCCGTATAGTCGAATGTATACAAAGAAAGTACCCAGGGAGTAAACTCATTTCCCGAACGATTTTTAAAATTATTTTTTCACCACTAAAACCCATGAGACTTGTAGTTTTCAAAAATGTTTTCATTTTTGATGAGACGCCGAATGAAAGCAGTTTAATCGCCGGCAACCGAAAACCCGCGATTTCCCGTAAATCCCGGGCTCGGCCCGTATAGTCGAATGTATACAAAGAAAGTACCCAGGGAGTAAACTCATTTCCCGAACGATTTTTAAAATTATTTTTTCACCACTAAAACCCATGAGACTTGTAGTTTTCAAAAATATTTTCATTTTTGATGAGACGCCGAATGAAAGCAGTTTAATCGCCGGCAACCGAAAACCCGCGATTTCCCGTAAATCCCGGGCTCGGCCCGTATAGTCGAATGTATACAAAGAAAGTACCCAGGGAGTAAACTCATTTCCCGAACGATTTTTAAAATTATTTTTTCACCACTAAAACCCATGAGACTTGTAGTTTTCAAAAATGTTTTCATTTTTGATGAGACGCCGAATGAAAGCAGTTTAATCGCCGGCAACCGAAAACCCGCGATTTCCCGTAAATCCCGGGCTCGGCCCGTATAGTCGAATGTATACAAAGAAAGTACCCAGGGAGTAAACTCATTTCCCGAACGATTTTTAAAATTATTTTTTCACCACTAAAACCCATGAGACTTGTAGTTTTCAAAAATATTTTCATTTTTGATGAGACGCCGAATGAAAGCAGTTTAATCGCCGGCAACCGAAAACCCGCGATTTCCCGTAAATCCCGGGCTCGGCCCGTATAGTCGAATGTATACAAAGAAAGTACCCAGGGAGTAAACTCATTTCCCGAACGATTTTTAAAATTATTTTTTCACCACTAAAACCCATGAGACTTGTAGTTTTCAAAAATGTTTTCATTTTTGATGAGACGCCGAATGAAAGCAGTTTAATCGCCGGCAACCGAAAACCCGCGATTTCCCGTAAATCCCGGGCTCGGCCCGTATAGTCGAATGTATACAAAGAAAGTACCCAGGGAGTAAACTCATTTCCCGAACGATTTTTAAAATTATTTTTTCACCACTAAAACCCATGAGACTTGTAGTTTTCAAAAATATTTTCATTTTTGATGAGACGCCGAATGAAAGCAGTTTAATCGCCGGCAACCGAAAACCCGCGATTTCCCGTAAATCCCGGGCTCGGCCCGTATAGTCGAATGTATACAAAGAAAGTAGCAGGGAGTAAACTCATTTCCCGAACGATTTTTAAAATTATTTTTTCACCACTAAAACCATGAGACTTGAGACGCCGAATGAAAGCAGTTTAATCGCCGGCAACCGAAAACCCGCGATTTCCCGTAAATCCCGGGCTCGGCCCGTATAGTCGAATGTATACAAAGAAAGTACCCAGGGAGTAAACTCATTTCCCGAACGATTTTTAAAATTATTTTTTCACCACTAAAACCATGAGACTTGTAGTTTTCAAAAATTTCATTTTTGATGAGACGCCGAATGAAAGCAGTTTAATCGCCGGCAACCGAAAACCCGCGATTTCCCGTAAATCCCGGGCTCGGCCCGTATAGTCGAATGTATACAAAGAAAGTACCCAGGGAGTAAACTCATTTCCCGAACGATTTTTAAAATTATTTTTTCACCACTAAAACCCATGAGACTTGTAGTTTTCAAAAATGTTTTCATTTTTGATGAGACGCCGAATGAAAGCAGTTTAATCGCCGGCAACCGAAAACCCGCGATTTCCCGTAAATCCCGGGCTCGGCCCGTATAGTCGAATGTATACAAAGAAAGTACCCAGGGAGTAAACTCATTTCCCGAACGATTTTTAAAATTATTTTTTCACCACTAAAACCCATGAGACTTGTAGTTTTCAAAAATTTTCATTTTTGATGAGACGCCGAATGAAAGCAGTTTAATCGGGCAACCGAAAACCCGCGATTTCCCGTAAATCCCGGGCTCGGCCCGTATAGTCGAATGTATACAAAGAAAGTACCCAGGGAGTAAACTCATTTCCCGAACGATTTTTAAAATTATTTTTTCACCACTAAAACCCATGAGACTTGTAGTTTTCAAAAATGTTTTCATTTTTGATGAGACGCCGAATGAAAGCAGTTTAATCGCCGGCAACCGAAAACCCGCGATTTCCCGTAAATCCCGGGCTCGGCCCGTATAGTCGAATGTATACAAAGAAAGTACCCAGGGAGTAAACTCATTTCCCGAACGATTTTTAAAATTATTTTTTCACCACTAAAACCCATGAGACTTGTAGTTTTCAAAATATTTTCATTTTTGATGAGACGCCGAATGAAAGCAGTTTAATCGCCGGCAACCGAAAACCCGCGATTTCCCGTAAATCCCGGGCTCGGCCCGTATAGTCGAATGTATACAAAGAAAGTAGCAGGGAGTAAACTCATTTCCCGAACGATTTTTAAAATTATTTTTTCACCACTAAAACCCATGAGACTTGTAGTTTTCAAAAATTTTCATTTTTGATGAGACGCCGAATGAAAGCAGTTTAATCGGGCAACCGAAAACCCGCGATTTCCCGTAAATCCCGGGCTCGGCCCGTATAGTCGAATGTATACAAAGAAAGTACCCAGGGAGTAAACTCATTTCCCGAACGATTTTTAAAATTATTTTTTCACCACTAAAACCCATGAGACTTGTAGTTTTCAAAAATTTTCATTTTTGATGAGACGCCGAATGAAAGCAGTTTAATCGCCGGCAACCGAAAACCCGCGATTTCCCGTAAATCCCGGGCTCGGCCCGTATAGTCGAATGTATACAAAGAAAGTAGCAGGGAGTAAACTCATTTCCCGAACGATTTTTAAAATTATTTTTTCACCACTAAAACCATGAGACTTGTAGTTTTCAAAAATATTTTCATTTTTGATGAGACGCCGAATGAAAGCAGTTTAATCGCCGGCAACCGAAAACCCGCGATTTCCCGTAAATCCCGGGCTCGGCCCGTATAGTCGAATGTATACAAAGAAAGTACCCAGGGAGTAAACTCATTTCCCGAACGATTTTTAAAATTATTTTTTCACCACTAAAACCCATGAGACTTGTAGTTTTCAAAAATGTTTTCATTTTTGATGAGACGCCGAATGAAAGCAGTTTAATCGCCGGCAACCGAAAACCCGCGATTTCCCGTAAATCCCGGGCTCGGCCCGTATAGTCGAATGTATACAAAGAAAGTAAGGAGTAAACTCATTTCCCGAACGATTTTTAAAATTATTTTTTCACCACTAAAACCCATGAGACTTGTAGTTTTCAAAAATATTTTCATTTTTGATGAGACGCCGAATGAAAGCAGTTTAATCGCCGGCAACCGAAAACCCGCGATTTCCCGTAAATCCCGGGCTCGGCCCGTATAGTCGAATGTATACAAAGAAAGTACCCAGGGAGTAAACTCATTTCCCGAACGATTTTTAAAATTATTTTTTCACCACTAAAACCCATGTAGATTTTCTTTTGATGAGACGCCGAATGAAAGCAGTTTAATCGCCGGCAACCGAAAACCCGCGATTTCCCGTAAATCCCGGCTCGGCCCGTATAGTCGAATGTATACAAAGAAAGTACCCAGGGAGTAAACTCATTTCCCGAACGATTTTTAAAATTATTTTTTCACCACTAAAACCCATGAGACTTGTAGTTTTCAAAAATGTTTTCATTTTTGATGAGACGCCGAATGAAAGCAGTTTAATCGCCGGCAACCGAAAACCCGCGATTTCCCGTAAATCCCGGGCTCGGCCCGTATAGTCGAATGTATACAAAGAAAGTACCCAGGGAGTAAACTCATTTCCCGAACGATTTTTAAAATTATTTTTTCACCACTAAAACCATGAGACTTGTAGTTTTCAAAAATGTTTTCATTTTTGATGAGACGCCGAATGAAAGCAGTTTAATCGCCGGCAACCGAAAACCCGCGATTTCCCGTAAATCCCGGGCTCGGCCCGTATAGTCGAATGTATACAAAGAAAGTACCCAGGGAGTAAACTCATTTCCCGAACGATTTTTAAAATTATTTTTTCACCACTAAAACCCATGAGACTTGTAGTTTTCAAAAATTTTCATTTTTGATGAGACGCCGAATGAAAGCAGTTTAATCGCCGGCAACCGAAAACCCGCGATTTCCCGTAAATCCCGGGCTCGGCCCGTATAGTCGAATGTATACAAAGAAAGTACCCAGGGAGTAAACTCATTTCCCGAACGATTTTTAAAATTATTTTTTCACCACTAAAACCCATGAGACTTGTAGTTTTCAAAAATGTTTTCATTTTTGATGAGACGCCGAATGAAAGCAGTTTAATCGCCGGCAAAAT
>JASGCC010005435.1:0-15995 GCA_030067915.1 Hydractinia echinata
AGGAGAGCATTTCTGAAATGAAGTTAATGCCACTAAAGAACACCTTGAAGAAGGTAAGAAGTTAATACGGAAACGTGTCAAACTTATAAGGTTAGCGGATAGGGAGGATTGGCAAGCTGCTAACGAATATGAGAGCGATGATCTAGCCTCTAATTCTGAGGACGAACGCGCCATAAACAGAGCAATAAGAACAGCAAATGCTAAAAAGGAAAAAATTAAAAAAGCAAAGTTACGATATAAGCCTGCGGAAACTCGCAGAAGATACTTTAATTATCACAGTCAAAATACTACGTTTGTTCCCAACGTACGAAACCCCACATCTACATGGTCTTATCCGCGATTATGTTGGATTTGTCAAAAGCAAGGACATATTTCGGCGTATTGTCCTACCAAAAATCTTTCCAACTTACCTAACATCCAAAGTAGCGACAGAAGATAAAAGTTTTTTTTTTGAACTTTTGCAGACAGTCCGATTTGTGTTAAATCTTTAATTTTTACGTTTATTTTAATTTTCTCGTTGTAGCCAGTCAAAATTGGGAATTTGAGTCAGGCAGTACAAATGACATCTCCGTAGTTGGTAACCTAAAAAAGAACGAAACATTTTGGGAAGACGAATTAGAATGTTCTCCATATGTTTTGGGCATCATAAAAAACGGTTATCGTTTACCATTTAAAACAAAGCCGTCAAATTTTTTTGCTAAAAACAACGCTTCTAGTTTGAGACACAAAACCTTTGTCGAGGACAGTATTGAGGAGCTTCTTTTGCAAGGTTGTATCGAGGAAGTCGAAACTATGCCATACTGTTGCAACCCGCTCACTGTAGCCGAAGAAAAAAAGTTAAGGCTTGTTTTAGACTTAAGACATGTGAATAATATTATTGAATTTCCGAAGTTTAAATACGAAGACCTTAAAGTTGCGTCACAGCATTTAGAGAAGGATTTTTATTTTTCAACCTTCGATCTCAAAAGCGGTTATCACCACATAAGTATACAAGAACAGGATAGGACATTTCTTGGTTTTTCATGGACATATGGCAATGGGTTGACTAAATTTTACCAATTTCTGGTTCTGCCATTCGGCCTGGCTAGCGCTTGTTATGTATTCACAAAAGTTTTGAAACCTTTGATTAAAAAATGGAGAAAAAGCGGTATCAAAATCACATTGTATTTAGACGACGGTATATTATGCGCACAATCATATTCTTTAACAAAATTTCAAGCCGGTCTTGTTCAAAACGATCTACGTAATGCAGGATTTATAGTTAATTTAAAAAAGTCGCATTTAGAACCAGCACAAATTGGAACTTGGCTAGGATTTAATATCGACACAACAAAAATGGAATTTTCCGTGCCAAAAGAGAAAATTATAAAACTTTTACATCTGTTATCTATTGCTGTTAATTCCAAGTCGGTGAGCGCAAAATTAATTTCAAGAATTGCCGGTTCCTTGATCTCTATGTCAATTGCAATAGGCTCGTTGACTAGACTCTTTACTAGACAAATGTACGCGTTTATTGAGTCCAGAATAAATTGGTACTCCTCGATGGATATAAGTGAACCCCTTAAAAAAGAGTTGTTATTTTGGCTGGTAAATTTAGAAAAATCAAACGGATTTAGAATCAGGGCTAACCCGACAACGACTAAAGTAGTTTACAGTGACGCTAGTAGCGGCGGGTATGGCGGTTAGATAGTAGAAAGGCTAGATAAAACAATAGCAAGGGCGAATTCACTTCCTCAGAAAAGCAAACAAGTTCTACATACCGAGAATTGCTAGCTGTTAAACTTATTCTTGAGGCATTGGAAAGCAAACTTGCGAACGAAAACGTTCAATGGTTTTCGGACAATGTCAACGTCGCTCGAATAATCGAAGTTGGTAGCACTAAGGAACATTTGCAACTTTTGGCTATTGATATCTTCGGAATTTGCCTTCGTTCCAATATAAACTTATTCGCCTCGTGGATTCCTCGCGAACAAAACACTACAGCCGATTTTCTTTCCAAAATTAATGATACAGATAATTGCATAGACACGGAGTCATTTCTTTTCATACAAAAAGAGTTCGGAAAATTTACAATAGATCGATTTGCCGACGACCTAAACAAAAAGTGTGATAGGTTCAATTCAAAGTATTTTTGTTCCGGCTCAGAAAGCGTTAACGCATTTTCTTGCGATTGGTCAGGAGAATTTAATTGGTTTTGTCCACCTATTAGAATGGTTGGTGATACTTTAAAACACGCGAAATTGTGCAGAGCTGATGGCGTATTACTGGTCCCTTTGTGGACATCGTCTTATTTTTGGCCATTGTTATATTCCGACGGGGAATTCTTTGATTCATTTGTAAAGTCGTTTATACTGCTGGACCCATTTTACATTAATAACACGGGTTGTAAATCTGTTTTTAACGGTTTTGCTAATTTTTATGCAATAGCAATGTTACTTCGATTCCCATAGGATATCGTGAACAAACTTAATTATAGCGATCAATTGACTGTTTTCAGCACAACGCCACACAGGGCTTCATGAGTAAAACGTAGTGTATTGTTTGGATACCTCGCCGCACAGGGCTTGAGAAAAACTTGATGAAAGAATTATTTCGATATCTCGCCGCACAGGGCTTGAGGAGAAAAAATGTGAGAATTGTTTGTTATCTCGCCGCACAGGGCTTGGGCAGTGAAATGTTTATGATATCTCGCCGCACAGGCTTGAGCAGTGAAATGTTTATGATATCTCGCCGCACAGGGCTTGAGCAGTGAAATGTTTATGATATCTCGCCACACATGGCTTGAGAAGTGAAATTTATATGATATATGGCAAAACAAGGCTCGAGGAATAAATTGTTCACGATATCCCACTACCTGCGACTTGACGACTACAGACGAAAAACTTTATTTATTTATTTATTTTTCGTCAATAATTTCACGATACCTCGAATTATATAGCTGGAAGATTTGTAATAGGGGCTTTGCGTGCTCAGTAAAGTTTGCGCGCTTAGTAAAGTTTGCGCGCTTATAGTTTGAGAACATTACTTGAAACTTTCTATAGCTTCTAAGATATAATGTAGAATTCAATTTACGTTGATTACGCAAACTTTACATTAATTAGTCAACTAGTTGTTCTTTTTTGACAGATCACCTCAACATTGGCATCTGGGAAAACTAGATTCTATTAGGGACGAGTCCTTACGACAAAAAGCTGCTAACCTACCAGCTCTTTTCAACGCAGCCTTTGCTCCAGGGACAATCAGTAAATATCGTAGGGCATGGCATAGGTGGGTGAAATGGACCAGTAACTATCTTGAAGTTTTACACTGTCCGGCTGACCCGTTCTTCGTTTGCATTTTTCTAAACGATTTAGTCGTAGAAAAGAGTTCTGTCAGTACAGTCATTTCGGCTTTTTGTGGAATTCGATGGGGACACCTAAATACAGGTTTTGAATCGCCTACAGACAGCCCAATTGTAAAGTTAGCATTTGAAGGAGCTAAACGGCTACTTTCAAAAAATAGTACAAATCGCAAGGAACCATTTACTGCGGAAATGATTAAGACATTGGTGGCTAAGTATGAAAAGTCCGAAAATTTGATGCATCTAAGATTCATAATTTTATATATTTTTGGCTTCGCGGGCTTCTTTCGTATAAGCGAACTCCTGAGCATTAGAAAGTCAAAAACAGATCAGTTGAGAGATGGCAACACTGTCTATATTGCAAAAACTAGCAGCACTGCTTGTCCATTATATTGGCTACACAAGTACTTAAAAGTGTCAAAAATTTCAGATCCGGAGTCTTTTTTGACCTGCAGGTTAGCAAACATGGTCATAACGCGAGAGGGAATAAAGCAATTTCATACAGTGCTGCCCGAAAAACATTCGTCGATCACCTAAGCGACTTATTTACTAATTGTGGCCAATATGGATTACACTCTTTAAGATCAGGTGGAGTTTCCGCAGCTGCTAACAATGGAGTGACCGAGCGATTGATAGGGAAGCACGGTCGCTGGTCACCTAGCAGTACCGTCAAACACAGATACATAAAAGATAGCAAAAAGAAACGTTTGGACATTTCTCTGAATTTAGGTATATAGCAGCCTACAGACTTGAGCTCTTTTCCCCTCAGTGTATTGTATATGTGCTTTGCCAAGCCAACGAGGCGAGAATACCAATATCACCATATTGAGTTGTTATTTATTCTTAATCACCCATTGCTGGGAAGAAGTGAAAAGAAAGCCATATTACAGCATTTAGAGGCCTGTGCACGTAGTAGACGGTATTCTAAGGCCATGGCGCCAGGGAAAACGACTTGGGACGTCGCAGTCCATTGAGAGTGGAAGGACTAGACCGATGGTAACCTGCGCAGGCACGTGGAACCACGTGATTTACGTGTAAGGTTTTATTAGGCAGCAAAAGGCCATATTACAGCCTTTAGAGGCCTGTGCACGTAGTAGACGGTGTTCTAAGGCCATGGCGCCAGGGAAAACGACTTGGACGTCGCAGTCCATTGAGAGTGGAAGGACTAGACCGATGGTAACCTGCGCAGGCACGTGGAACCACGTGATTTACGTGTAAGGCTTTTATTAGCCGCAAAAGGCCATATTACAGCCTTTAGAGGCCTGTGCATGTAGTTGACGGTGTTATAAGACCACGGCGCCAGGGAAAACGACTTGGGACGTCGCAGTCCATTGAGACTGAAGGACTAGACCGATGGTAACCTGCGCAGGCACGTGGAACCACGTGATTTACGTGTAAGGCTTTTATTAGGCAGCAAAAGGCCATATTACAGCCTTTAGAGGCCTGTGCAGTAGTAGACGGTGTTCTAAGGCCATGGCGCCAGGGAAAACGACTTGGACGTCGCAGTCCATTGAGAGTGGAAGGACTAGACCGATGGTAACCTGCGCAGGCACGTGGAACCACGTGATTTACGTGTAAGGCTTTTATTAGGCAGCAAAAGGCCATATTACAGCCTTTAGAGGCCTGTGCATGTAGTTGACGGTGTTCTAAGGCCATGGCGCCAGGGAAAACGACTTGGACGTCGCAGTCCATTGAGAGTGGAAGGACTAGACCGATGTAACCTGCGCAGGCACGTGGAACCACGTGATTTACGTGTAAGGCTTTTATTAGGCAGCAAAAGGCCATATTACAGCCTTTAGAGGCCTGTGCACGTAGTAGACGGTGTTCTAAGGCCATGGCGCCAGGGAAAACGACTTGGACGTAGTCCATTGAGAGTGGAAGGACTAGACCGATGGTAACCTGCGCAGGCACGTGGAAGCACGTGATTTACGTGTAAGGCTTTTATTAGGCAGCAAAAGGCCATATTACAGCCTTTAGAGGCCTGTGCACGTAGTAGACGGTGTTTTAAGGCCATGGCGCCAGGGAAAACGACTTGGGACGTCGCAGTCCATTGAGAGTGGAAGGACTAGACCGATGGTAACCTGCGCAGGCACGTGGAACCACGTGATTTACGTGTAAGGTTTTATTAGGCAGCAAAAGGCCATATTACAGCCTTTAGAGGCCTGTGCACGTAGTAGACGGTGTTCTAAGGCCATGGCGCCAGGGAAAACGACTTGGACGTCGCAGTCCATTGAGAGTGGAAGGACTAGACCGATGGTAACCTGCGCAGGCACGTGGAACCACGTGATTTACGTGTAAGGCTTTTATTAGGCAGCAAAAGGCCATATTACAGCCTTTAGAGGCCTGTGCACGTAGTAGACGGTGTTCTAAGCCATGGCGCCAGGGAAAACGACTTGGGACGTCGCAGTCCATTGAGAGTGGAAGGACTAGACCGATGGTAACCTGCGCAGGCACGTGGAAGCACGTGATTTACGTGTAAGGCTTTATTAGGCGCAAAAGGCCATATTACAGTCTTTAGAGGCCTGTGCATGTAGTTACGGTGTTATAAGACCACGGCGCCAGGGAAAACGACTTGGGACGTCGCAGTCCATTGAGAGTGGAAGGACTAGACCGATGGTAACCTGCGCAGGCACGTGGAAGCACGTGATTTACGTGTAAGGCTTTATTAGGCCGCAAAAGGCCATATTACAGTCTTTAGAGGCCTGTGCATGTAGTTGACGGTGTTATAAGACCACGGCGCCAGGGAAAACGACTTGGACGTCGCAGTCCATTGAGAGTGAAGGACTAGACCGATCGTAACCTGCGCAGGCACGTGGAACCACGTGATTTACGTGTAAGGCTTTTATTAGGCAGCAAAAGGCCATATTACAGCCTTTAGAGGCCTGTGCACGTAGTAGACGGTGTTCTAAGGCCATGGCGCCAGGGAAAACGACTTGGACGTCGCAGTCCATTGAGAGTGGAAGGACTAGACCGATGGTAACCTGCGCAGGCACGTGGAACCACGTGATTTACGTGTAAGGCTTTTATTAGGCAGCAAAAGGCCATATTACAGCTTTAGAGGCCTGTGCATGTAGTTGACGGTGTTATAAGGCCATGGCGCCAGGGAAAACGACTTGGGACGTCGCAGTCCATTGAGAGTGGAAGGACTAGACCGATGGTAACCTGCGCAGGCACGTGGAACCACGTGATTTACGTGTAAGGCTTTTATTAGGCAGCAAAAGGCCATATTACAGCCTTTAGAGGCCTGTGCACGTAGTAGACGGTGTTCTAAGGCCATGGCGCCAGGGAAAACGACTTGGGACGTCGCAGTCCATTGAGAGTGGAAGGACTAGACCGATGTAACCTGCGCAGGCACGTGGAAGCACGTGATTTACGTGTAAGGCTTTTATTACGCAAAAGGCCATATTACAGTCTTTAGAGGCCTGTGCATGTAGTTGACGGTGTTATAAGACCACGGCGCCAGGGAAAACGACTTGGACGTCGCAGTCCATTGAGAGTGAAGGACTAGACCGATGTAACCTGCGCAGGCACGTGGAAGCACGTGATTTACGTGTAAGGCTTTTATTAGGCAGCAAAAGGCCATATTACAGCCTTTAGAGGCCTGTGCACGTAGTAGACGGTGTTCTAAGGCCATGGCGCCAGGGAAAACGACTTGGACGTAGTCCATTGAGAGTGGAAGGACTAGACCGATGGTAACCTGCGCAGGCACGTGGAAGCACGTGATTTACGTGTAAGGCTTTTATTAGGCAGCAAAAGGCCATATTACAGCCTTTAGAGGCCTGTGCACGTAGTAGACGGTGTTCTAAGGCCATGGCGCCAGGGAAAACGACTTGGACGTCGCAGTCCATTGAGAGTGGAAGGACTAGACCGATGGTAACCTGCGCAGGCACGTGGAACACGTGATTTACGTGTAAGGCTTTTATTAGGCAGCAAAAGGCCATATTACAGCCTTTAGAGGCCTGTGCACGTAGTAGACGGTGTTCTAAGGCCATGGCGCCAGGGAAAACGACTTGGGACGTCGCAGTCCATTGAGAGTGGAAGGACTAGACCGATGGTAACCTGCGCAGGCACGTGGAACCACGTGATTTACGTGTAAGGCTTTTATTAGGCGCAAAAGGCCATATTACAGCCTTTAGAGGCCTGTGCATGTAGTTGACGGTGTTATAAGACCACGGCGCCAGGGAAAACGACTTGGGACGTCGCAGTCCATTGAGAGTGAAGGACTAGACCGATGTAACCTGCGCAGGCACGTGGAACCACGTGATTTACGTGTAAGGCTTTTATTAGGCAGCAAAAGGCCATATTACAGCCTTTAGAGGCCTGTGCGTAGTAGACGGTGTTCTAAGGCCATGGCGCCAGGGAAAACGACTTGGGACGTCGCAGTCCATTGAGAGTGGAAGGACTAGACCGATGGTAACCTGCGCAGGCACGTGGAACCACGTGATTTACGTGTAAGGCTTTTATTAGGCCGCAAAAGGCCATATTACAGTCTTTAGAGGCCTGTGCATGTAGTTGACGGTCTTATAAGACCACGGCGCCAGGGAAAACGACTTGGGACGTCGCAGTCCATTGAGAGTGCAAGGACTAGACCGATCGTAACCTGCACAGGCACGTGGAACCACGTGATTTACGTGTAAGGCTTTTATTAGGCAGCAAAAGGCCATATTACAGCCTTTAGAGGCCTGTGCACGTAGTAGACGGTGTTCTAAGGCCATGGCGCCAGGGAAAACGACTTGGGACGTCGCAGTCCATTGAGAGTGGAAGGACTAGACCGATGTAACCTGCGCAGGCACGTGGAAGCACGTGATTTACGTGTAAGGCTTTATTAGGCAGCAAAAGGCCATATTACAGTCTTTAGAGGCCTGTGCATGTAGTTACGGTGTTATAAGACCACGGCGCCAGGGAAAACGACTTGGGACGTCGCAGTCCATTGAGAGTGGAAGGACTAGACCGATCGTAACCTGCGCAGGCACGTGGAACCACGTGATTTACGTGTAAGGCTTTTATTAGGCAGCAAAAGGCCATATTACAGCCTTTAGAGGCCTGTGCACGTAGTAGACGGTGTTCTAAGGCCATGGCGCCAGGGAAAACGACTTGGGACGTCGCAGTCCATTGAGAGGAAGGACTAGACCATGGTAACCTGCGCAGGCACGTGGAACCACGTGATTTACGTGTAAGGCTTTTATTAGGCCGCAAAAGGCCATATTACAGCCTTTAGAGGCCTGTGCATGTAGTTGACGGTGTTATAAGACCATGGCGCCAGGGAAAACGACTTGGGACGTCGCAGTCCATTGAGAGTGAAGGACTAGACCGATCGTAACCTGCGCAGGCACGTGGAAGCACGTGATTTACGTGTAAGGCTTTTTAGGCAGCAAAAGGCCATATTACAGCCTTTAGAGGCCTGTGCACGTAGTAGACGGTGTCTAAGCCATGGCGCCAGGGAAAACGACTTGGGACGTCGCAGTCCATTGAGAGTGAAGGACTAGACCGATGGTAACCTGCGCAGGCACGTGGAACCACGTGATTTACGTGTAAGGCTTTTATTAGGCGCAAAAGGCCATATTACAGCCTTTAGAGGCCTGTGCATGTAGTGACGGTGTTATAAGACCACGGCGCCAGGGAAAACGACTTGGGACGTCGCAGTCCATTGAGAGTGGAAGGACTAGACCGATGGTAACCTGCGCAGGCACGTGGAACCACGTGATTTACGTGTAAGGTTTATTAGGCAGCAAAAGGCCATATTACAGCTTTAGAGGCCTGTGCACGTAGTAGACGGTGTTCTAAGGCCATGGCGCCAGGGAAAACGACTTGGGACGTCGCAGTCCATTGAGAGTGGAAGGACTAGACCGATGGTAACCTGCGCAGGCACGTGGAAGCACGTGATTTACGTGTAAGGCCTTTATTAGGCCGCAAAAGGCCATATTACAGTCTTTAGAGGCCTGTGCATGTAGTTGACGGTGTTATAAGACCACGGCGCCAGGGAAAACGACTTGGGACGTCGCAGTCCATTAGAGTGGAAGGACTAGACCGATCGTAACCTGCGCAGGCACGTGGAAGCACGTGATTTACGTGTAAGGCCTTTATTAGCCGCAAAAGGCCATATTACAGTCTTTAGAGGCCTGTGCATGTAGTTGACGGTGTTATAAGACCACGGCGCCAGGGAAAACGACTTGGACGTCGCAGTCCATTGAGAGTAAGGACTAGACCGATGGTAACCTGCGCAGGCACGTGGAACCACGTGATTTACGTGTAAGGCTTTTATTAGCGCAAAAGGCCATATTACAGTCTTTAGGGCCTGTGCACGTAGTAGACGGTGTTCTAAGGCCATGGCGCCAGAAAACGACTTGGACGTCGCAGTCCATTGAGAGTGAAGGACTAGACCGATGGTAACTGCGCAGGCACGTGGAACCACGTGATTTACGTGTAAGGCTTTTATTAGGCAGCAAAAGGCCATATTACAGCCTTTAGAGGCCTGTGAATGTAGTTCACGGTGTTATAAGACCACGGCGCCAGGGAAAACGACTTGGGACGTCGCAGTCCATTGAGACTGCAAGGACTAGACCGATCGTAACCTGCGCAGGCACGTGGAAGCACGTGATTTACGTGTAAGGCCTTTATTAGGCCGCAAAAGGCCATATTACAGTCTTTAGAGGCCTGTGCATGTAGTTGACGGTGTTATAAGACCACGGCGCCAGGGAAAACGACTTGGACGTCGCAGTCCATTGAGAGTGTAAGGACTAGACCGATGGTAACCTGCGCAGGCACGTGGAACCACGTGATTTACGTGTAAGGCTTTTATTAGACCGCAAAAGGCCATATTACAGTCTTTAGGGCCTGTGCATGTAGTTGACGGTGTTATAAGACCACGGCGCCAGGGAAAACGACTTGGGACGTCGCAGTCCATTGAGAGTGCAAGGACTAGACCGATCGTAACCTGCGCAGGCACGTGGAACCACGTGATTTACGTGTAAGGTTTTTATTAGGCAGCAAAAGGCCATATTACAGCCTTTAGAGGCCTGTGCACGTAGTAGACGCCATGGCCTTAGAACACCGTCAACTACATGCACAGGCCTCTAAAGGCTGTAATATGCCCTTTTGCTGCCTAATAAAAGCCCTACACGTAAATCACGTGCTTCCACGTGCCTGCGCAGGTTACCATCGGTCTAGTCCTTCCACTCTCAATGGACTGCGACGTCCCAAGTCGTTTTCCCTGGCGCCATGGCCTTAGAATACCGTCTACTACGTGCACAGGCCTCTAAAGGCTGTAATATGGCCTTTTGCTGCCTAATAAAAGCCTTACACGTAAATCACGTGGTTCCACGTGCCTGCGCAGGTTACGATCGGTCTAGTCCTTCCACTCTCAATGGACTGCGACGTCCAAGTCGTTTTCCCTGGCGCCGTGGTCTTATAACACCGTCAACTACATGCACAGGCCTCTAAAGACTGTAATATGGCCTTTTGCGGTAATAAAAGCCTTACACGTAAATCACGTGGTTCCACGTGCCTGCGCAGGTTACCATCGGTCTAGTCCTTCCACTCTCAATGGACTGCGACGTCCAAGTCGTTTTCCCTGGCGCCATGGCCTTAGAACACCGTCTACTACATGCACAGGCCTCTAAAGGCTGTAATATGGCCTTTTGCTGCCTAATAAAAGCCTTACACGTAAATCACGTGTTCCACGTGCCTGCGCAGGTTACGATCGGTCTAGTCCTTCCACTCTCAATGGACTGCGACGTCCCAAGTCGTTTTCCCTGGCGCCGTGGTCTTATAACACCGTCAACTACATGCACAGGCCTCTAAAGACTGTAATATGGCCTTTTGCGGCCTAATAAAGCCTTACACGTAAATCACGTGCTTCCACGTGCCTGCGCAGGTTACCATCGGTCTAGTCCTTCCACTTAATGGACTGCGAGTCCAAGTCGTTTTCCCTGGCGCCATGGCCTTAGAACACCGTCAACTACATGCACAGGCCTCTAAAGACTGTAATATGGCCTTTTGCGGCCTAATAAAGGCCTTACACGTAAATCACGTGCTTCCACGTGCCTGCGCAGGTTACCATCGGTCTAGTCCTTCCACTCTCAATGGACTGCGACGTCCAAGTCGTTTTCCCTGGCGCCATGGCCTTAGAACACCGTCTACTACGTGCACAGGCCTCTAAAGCTGTAATATGGCCTTTTGCTGCCTAATAAGCCTTACACGTAAATCACGTGCTTCCACGCCTGCGCAGGTTACCATCGGTCTAGTCCTTCCACTCTCAATGGACTGCGACGTCCAAGTCGTTTTCCCTGGCGCCATGGCCTTAGAACACCGTCTACTACGTGCACAGGCCTCTAAAGGCTGTAATATGGCCTTTTGCTGCCTAATAAAAGCCTTACACGTAAATCACGTGGTTCCACGTGCCTGCGCAGGTTACGATCGGTCTAGTCCTTCCACTCTCAATGGACTGCGACGTCCAAGTCGTTTTCCCTGGCGCCGTGGTCTTATAACACCGTCAACTACATGCACAGGCCTCTAAAGACTGTAATATGGCCTTTTGCGGCCTAATAAAGCCTTACACGTAAATCACGTGCTTCCACGTGCCTGCGCAGGTTACCATCGGTCTAGTCCTTCCACTCTCAATGGACTGCGACGTCCAAGTCGTTTTCCCTGGCGCCATGGCCTTAGAACACCGTCAACTACATGCACAGGCCTCTAAAGACTGTAATATGGCCTTTTGCGGCCTAATAAAGGCCTTACACGTAAATCACGTGCTTCCACGTGCCTGCGCAGGTTACCATCGGTCTAGTCCTTCCACTCTCAATGGACTGCGACGTCCCAAGTCGTTTTCCCTGGCGCCATGGCCTTAGAACACCGTCAACTACATGCACAGGCCTCTAAAGCTGTAATATGGCCTTTTGCTGCCTAATAAAAGCCTTACACGTAAATCACGTGTTCCACGTGCCTGCGCAGGTTACATCGGTCTAGTCCTTCCACTCTCAATGGACTGCGACGTCCCAAGTCGTTTTCCCTGGCGCCATGGCCTTAGAACACCGTCAACTACATGCACAGGCCTCTAAAGACTGTAATATGGCCTTTTGCGGCCTAATAAAGGCCTTACACGTAAATCACGTGCTTCCACGTGCCTGCGCAGGTTACCATCGGTCTAGTCCTTCCACTCTCAATGGACTGCGACGTCCCAAGTCGTTTTCCCTGGCGCCTGGCCTTATAACACCGTCAACTACATGCACAGGCCTCTAAAGACTGTAATATGGCCTTTTGCGGCCTAATAAAGCCTTACACGTAAATCACGTGCTTCCACGTGCCTGCGCAGGTTACCATCGGTCTAGTCCTTCCACTCTCAATGGACTGCGACGTCCAAGTCGTTTTCCCTGGCGCCATGGCCTTAGAACACCGTCTACTACGTGCACAGGCCTCTAAAGGCTGTAATATGGCCTTTTGCTGCCTAATAAAAGCCTTACACGTAAATCACGTGTTCCACGTGCCTGCGCAGGTTACATCGGTCTAGTCCTTCCACTCTCAATGGACTGCGACGTCCCAAGTCGTTTTCCCTGGCGCCGTGGTCTTATAACACCGTCAACTACATGCACAGGCCTCTAAAGACTGTAATATGGCCTTTTGCGCCTAATAAAGGCCTTACACGTAAATCACGTGCTTCCACGTGCCTGCGCAGGTTACCATCGGTCTAGTCCTTCCACTCTCAATGGACTGCGAGTCCCAAGTCGTTTTCCCTGGCGCCATGGTCTTAGAACACCGTCAACTACATGCACAGGCCTCTAAAGACTGTAATATGGCCTTTTGCGGCCTAATAAAGCCTTACACGTAAATCACGTGCTTCCACGTGCCTGCGCAGGTTACCATCGGTCTAGTCCTTCCACTCTCAATGGACTGCGACGTCCAAGTCGTTTTCCCTGGCGCCTGGCCTTAGAACACCGTCAACTACATGCACAGGCCTCTAAAGCTGTAATATGGCCTTTTGCTGCCTAATAAAAGCCTTACACGTAAATCACGTGCTTCCACGTGCCTGCGCAGGTTACCATCGGTCTAGTCCTTCCACTCTCAATGGACTGCGACGTCCCAAGTCGTTTTCCCTGGCGCCATGGCCTTAGAACACCGTCTACTACGTGCACAGGCCTCTAAAGCTGTAATATGGCCTTTTGCTGCCTAATAAAAGCCTTACACGTAAATCACGTGTTCCACGTGCCTGCGCAGGTTACATCGGTCTAGTCCTTCCACTCTCAATGGACTGCGACGTCCCAAGTCGTTTTCCCTGGCGCCGTGGTCTTATAACACCGTCAACTACATGCACAGGCCTCTAAAGACTGTAATATGGCCTTTTGCGGCCTAATAAAGGCCTTACACGTAAATCACGTGCTTCCACGTGCCTGCGCAGGTTACATCGGTCTAGTCCTTCCACTCTCAATGGACTGCGACGTCCAAGTCGTTTTCCCTGGCGCCATGGTCTTATAACACCGTAACTACATGCACAGGCCTCTAAAGCTGTAATATGGCCTTTTGCGGCCTAATAAAGCCTTACACGTAAATCACGTGCTTCCACGTGCCTGCGCAGGTTACCATCGGTCTAGTCCTTCCACTCTCAATGGACTGCGACGTCCAAGTCGTTTTCCCTGGCGCCATGGCCTTAGAACACCGTCTACTACATGCACAGGCCTCTAAAGCTGTAATATGGCCTTTTGCTGCCTAATAAAAGCCTTACACGTAAATCACGTGCTTCCACGTGCCTGCGCAGGTTACATCGGTCTAGTCCTTCCACTCTCAATGGACTGCGACGTCCCAAGTCGTTTTCCTGGCGCCATGGCCTTATAACACCGTCAACTACATGCACAGGCCTCTAAAGCTGTAATATGGCCTTTTGCGGCCTAATAAAAGCCTTACACGTAAATCACGTGCTTCCACGTGCCTGCGCAGGTTACCATCGGTCTAGTCCTTCCACTCTCAATGGACTGCGACGTCCCAAGTCGTTTTCCCTGGCGCCATGGCCTTAGAACACCGTCTACTACGTGCACAGGCCTCTAAAGGCTGTAATATGGCCTTTTGCTGCCTAATAAAAGCCTTACACGTAAATCACGTGGTTCCACGTGCCTGCGCAGGTTACATCGGTCTAGTCCTTCCACTCTCAATGGACTGCGACGTCCCAAGTCGTTTTCCCTGGCGCCTGGCCTTATAACACCGTCAACTACATGCACAGGCCTCTAAAGCTGTAATATGGCCTTTTGCTGCCTAATAAAGCCTTACACGTAAATCACGTGCTTCCACGTGCCTGCGCAGGTTACCATCGGTCTAGTCCTTCCACTCTCAATGGACTGCGACGTCCAAGTCGTTTTCCCTGGCGCCGTGGCCTTAGAACACCGTCAACTACATGCACAGGCCTCTAAAGCTGTAATATGGCCTTTTGCGGCCTAATAAAGCCTTACACGTAAATCACGGTTCCACGTGCCTGCGCAGGTTACCATCGGTCTAGTCCTTCCACTCTCAATGGACTGCGACGTCCAAGTCGTTTTCCCTGGCGCCATGGCCTTATAAACACCGTCAACTACATGCACAGGCCTCTAAAGACTGTAATATGGCCTTTTGCGGCCTAATAAAGCCTTACACGTAAATCACGTGCTTCCACGTGCCTGCGCAGGTTACCATCGGTCTAGTCCTTCCACTCTCAATGGACTGCGACGTCCAAGTCGTTTTCCCTGGCGCCATGGCCTTAGAACACCGTCTACGTGCACAGGCCTCTAAAGCTGTAATATGGCCTTTTGCTGCCTAATAAAAGCCTTACACGTAAATCACGTGTTCCACGTGCCTGCGCAGGTTACATCGGTCTAGTCCTTCCACTCTCAATGGACTGCGACGTCCCAAGTCGTTTTCCCTGGCGCCATGGCCTTAGAACACCGTCTACTACGTGCACAGGCCTCTAAAGCTGTAATATGGCCTTTTGCTGCCTAATAAAGCCTTACACGTAAATCACGTGGTTCCACGTGCCTGCGCAGGTTACATCGGTCTAGTCCTTCCACTCTCAATGGACTGCGACGTCCCAAGTCGTTTTCCCTGGCGCCATGGCCTTATAACACCGTCAACTACTGCACAGGCCTCTAAAGCTGTAATATGGCCTTTTGCTGTAATAAAAGCCTTACACGTAAATCACGTGGTTCCACGTGCCTGCGCAGGTTACATCGGTCTAGTCCTTCCACTCTCAATGGACTGCGACGTCCAAGTCGTTTTCCCTGGCGCCATGGCCTTAGAACACCGTCTACTACGTGCACAGGCCTCTAAAGGCTGTAATATGGCCTTTTGCTGCCTAATAAAAGCCTTACACGTAAATCACGTGTTCCACGTGCCTGCGCAGGTTACCATCGGTCTAGTCCTTCCACTCTCAATGGACTGCGACGTCCCAAGTCGTTTTCCCTGGCGCCGTGGTCTTATAACACCGTCAACTACATGCACAGGCCTCTAAAGACTGTAATATGGCCTTTTGCGGCCTAATAAAGCCTTACACGTAAATCACGTGCTTCCACGTGCCTGCGCAGGTTACCATCGGTCTAGTCCTTCCACTTAATGGACTGCGTCCCAAGTCGTTTTCACAGCCCTCTTTCTACAAGAAGGCACTGTGCAAGTAGTTGACGGTGTCTAAGGTCATGGGCCAAAG
>JASGCC010005436.1:0-15992 GCA_030067915.1 Hydractinia echinata
TTACAAAAACTCTGAACAGATAATTTGATTAATTTCCTTGGTAATCATGCCCTGTAGGTGTTTAGCATCATTGTTATTTTTAATATCCAACTCTAAAAACCCCTTTTTCTGCATTTTTTTTGGAGCAGACTTTAAATACTGATCGCGAAAATTTTTGCGTTCATAATCGGTCTTATTTGTAATCGATACATACATCATGTGTATTTCAGCTTTTGCTATTTGCGTGACAAGACCAGGCATATCACCAGCTCTTTCAGGGTAGTTGTCGTTCTTTTTAAGCGAGGGTCCAGTACACCAAAGACCATGACCAGGCCAGTCGGCAATTAACACCATAAATTTCACACCACTTTGCCATTTCAACGACATTGCTTTTTCGATTGCTTCATATTTGTCTTCCACGCCACCTGAACTTCCACCCGATGCTTTTAACGTTTGAACCATTTTCTGTACTTCTAATATATTTTCTGTAAAAGACTGCTCTTGAAGGTTACCTGCTTGACCACGAATTTTGTAACTGATAAAACCCACTCTGAGAATAGCAGTCCTTCCACTTTGAGACATCACATTCTGCTTAATATCAGTTGTCATCTTCACAATATATTTCTTCGCCATTTCTATGTAGGGTCCCATGGATCCAGTCGTATCCAAAACAAAACACAAGTCGATAGACATTGAATTGCAGCTCTTACGTATAGGATTGATGGCCATATAAAGTGCGTTTTTATTGATTTCTTCCACTTTATTTTTATAAAATTCTTTCATGTTTTTGCTCCAAATTTGTTCTAGTTTTGTCAGTTCTTGTCCTTCGTGTTTGACAGAAGTTTCTTGTTCAACTTTATACTTCAACTCGGAATTTGGTACCTCATTTTGACCTTCACCACAGTAAAATCTGTGCAGACCTTTTGCTAGCATCTTCGGATTGTTTACAACGATATAATTCGGGAAGTATCTAAAGATGGCGTCTGTAAAAAAACCAACACCCAAGGCGATTACTTGTATATCAAGACTTTCCGCGTGTGATACACTCATCCGCAGTTTGTATGGTGCAGAAGCATACCCATCTGTCAGGATAAACATTGTTTTGCTACCTCTTGAAGATTTGCTTGTCGAGTAGAGACGGATTGTGTGCATGATAGCATCCGAAAGCATAGAAGATGTTTCGGTGAAGTCGATGGCTTCATAAGCTCTAGCTTTACTTTCATAATCCCATTCTTGATCAAATTCTTTCACAACAGAAACTGAACTACCAACTGTTAGCAAGTTGAATTCAATTCCATTTCTTTGGAGCACAGCTGCAAAAAATAGTAAATATGATACAGACTTAAGCCCTACAAGTACACATAAGGTAATATTGCCTTCCGATTTTTTTGAAGGCTTACGAATTTCCATGCGCGAGAAAGCTGCGAGTAGTGACGGACAATATAAACTGGACTAGGTAAGCAGAGGTGAAAATGTGCCAAGACACTTTCGCGATTTTCGGCTAAAATCAGGGGACGCGAAAATTTTTTAAAAAGCCTTAAGTCCGAAATTTTATTTTCTTAAAAATATACAAGATAGGCTTTTCGCGAAAGTTAATTCTAATTTCTTTTATACGTTTTGTGGAACTATTGTTAACCAACTCTTTGAATCGATTTAAAATTATGTGACCGTTGATGAAATTTTATTGTAATACTACACGCTATATAAAGATATAAAAATCAACCCCTATACCTATTACACAAGTTAATTCTCGCAAAAAAAACATTTAAATTTCAAATTTTTGACAACGCAAAAGTTGTTCTCGCTAAAAATGTTTAATTTGTGACTCACGAAGGTTTATCTAAATAAAATTGCGATTTTTGGTACTCGCGAAAGTTTCTCTCACAAAATTTTCCAAGTAACTTAGTTTTGAAAAAGGTTTATTCGCAAGAATAAATTCCTGCGAAAACTGAATTAGATCTCGCAAAAAATTCTGGTCACGAGAATTTGAGACATATTGCAAGGAAGAATTATTCAATTTTATATTAAATAAGGCAATCCGACATAAATACTCACAAAATATTCTACGAACATTCATTTATAATTTTACTTACATGCTAATGAAATATAGGCTTGACTTGCACCCACGGCTGACATACCAGCCATGGAGACTGATGTGTCTAAAATAACCGAAACCAGATAATCTTTTCTGGGATGTCCAATCATATTTTCATAAATTTTCTTGTACTGTCCATCTGTGCAAATGAACTTTATAAATCCTCTAAGAGAAAATGTTGGTCCATGATAATCTTCCATCGTCCGAGTTGGTCTATTGTTTGGAAATGCTACCAAGTCAACCACATTGTCTAGCTGTGAGATCATATCAGATAATGCTTCTTCTTCATTGTCGACGATGCGTGCTCGTTGAGTTATTGCATCATTAATTCTGTCACCGTCAACAGGAGAATCATTACGCAGGAGATTGTCAGCAACTTTATTAAATGCTTCCATGAAATCATCGTTTGGATGCAAAAATTTGAAATCTGTTAGTGGATTACTAACGTAAGTAAAATCAGATGGTCCCCAATCGATACTTCCAACATACTTGCACTTTAAGTGCTGACTAATGTTCAAGGTAGAAGGTATTGCAACATGCTAAAATGAAAAGAATACATAAAGCACGTATATCAAGTGGACAAAACTTTTATTTCACAGAAAAGAAAGGTTTTGTTATGTTTAAGAATACATTTTAAATGTTAATTCTGGTGATTTATGTCAGTTAATACTCGCGAATCTTTTCGCGAATGGAAATTAGCTATACGCGAAATGGCAAAAGAAATTCCCCCCAAATTTTTTAACAATATACAAGTCAGGCAAATGCCTGAGATTTGTACGGCGGGCGAAGATCTAAGGACTGATTTTATATTTTAGCAAGTTGTGCTAGTGCCTTGTTTGAGAACTTAAGCTTTAAATTTTTAAGACGAAAGATTGAATGAAATCAAAACTTGTATCACTTTAGAATTTTAATTCCAGCGCTTCAGGTCTATTAATGTGACAATTCTACGAGCTGTTAAACTTATGTCTTTGCTCAGTTTTCATGTACTTAGCAAAATTTCTAACAGTTTTTCATGCACCACTCATTTTTGTTCGCTTTTGTAGTTTTTATTTTATTACTTCTACTATGTTATAGATTCTCGTTCACCTTTAATCGACGATTTTAATTTTAATCGAAGAAACCAATGCTAATGGGAATTCGCGAACTGACAATCTGAAAAATTAATATGCGCAGGTCTTAAATTTTTCTGCCGCACAAAACAGAATGAAGAACAAAACGCAACACTTCAAAGGACAATTGAGGTTAAAAACAACATTAACGTAAAATCCTTTTTATCTTCCTGAATGAATTGGCGCACATAAAAATGCTTACATATATATAAAAGTATAAGTCACGTAATTAAAATGTTTTAAAATACTAAATTCTTTACCTTAACCTCTGCAAATTGATACGTAGCCTTGTGTTGTACTGTAGACAATATATCTCGTAGATGCGCATCGATCATTCTTGCGATATCTTCCATAAGTGCAGCCAGGTCTTTGTCGCCATCAAAATCGATACAAGCACCAGGTGCAATGTTGTCCAAGATACTTTTAGCACGACGTACACTCATGTTGTACAATTCCAAATCTTTATCTTTTCTGGGATGAGTAGTTAAGATCATCAGTCTTGCATCCGCCTTATACAAGTGATTTGTATAATCGGCTTTGTCTTGCTGAGCCCAAATTCCATCAGTAATTAGCATTATAAATCGGTGCTCGTTTTTCATTCTTGAACAGCCAAACAACTCTTCTTTTTCTGCCACGTACTTCACAGCATCTGCAGCTAAGGTTTTTTCTGACGCGTTGAAAGCTTCAATAATGAATTGTCCTCTACTGCTATCCATTACATTCTGAAAGCTTTTTAACGTAACTTGACTTTCTTCTCCACCAAATCTGACTACTGCCGTTTCGTATTCCATACGTTTTAAGGTTTCAAGTAAAATTATTAAAATATTCAATGCCATTGTCATCTTGTCACCATTCATACTGCCAGAATTATCAACCAAAAAAACAAATTTAAACATTTGCCTTTCAACTGTCTCACCTCTAGCTGCGTCTGCATCACTTTTTATCCTCTTCATTATATGGAGACAGTTGGATTGTATTCCTTTGGTTAATCTTGCAAGTAATTGATACTTTGACTTATCTGGTTCAGCTGATTGGAGTTCATCCACGCTTTGATATTCAGAAACTTCGTTGATCCCTTCATTCGACTGCACATCTCGCAACGCTTCTTTGCACATTTGATTAATTAATCTCTTTTGCTCTTCTGTTAGATGAACCTTTACTTTAGTTGATGACTTAGAACTACTTTTTCCGCGGCTCAGTGGTAAAAGCGCACGCTTTGGATTTACTACGTATTTAGATTTGTCCGAACTTCTTTCACGCCGTGTACTTGATGATGAATCTCCCTTAGATTTAAACTGTGATGGAATAATAACGTCATAGGTGATTTCTGATTCCAAATTTGTGCTCTTATTCTCAAGGCAATTACTTTGATCTTGACGGACACTTAGCCAGTAATTAGGAAGACCAAAATTGACAGACATATCAGTTTTGGTTTCTTCGAAATCCCAGACCGAAATATTGCCAGTTATTGCAAACTTTTTAGCCGGATCTTCCCTTGTCGTTGATCTTTCAAATTTTAGACTATGCTCATAACCAACCTGATCCTCAATTTCATAATCCTCCGCTAAAGAGGAAAATTTTATGTTAATACCCATTTTTTCCAACTCGGCTTGTACCAACAATGCCTCTTCATTTGACACTGCACTCAACAGTAAGTTTAAATTCTCCTTAATCATCTTTTGCATTTCTTGGAAATATAACTTGAAGTCTCCCTTGATTTTTTTCCTATGCCAAACCTGTGACGTTATATCCACGATATTAAGAAGACGTAAACAGCTCAAGACAATGCTTTTCAGAGTTTCTTTAGGAAGAGACTGGGCCATTTTCTGGCATAGATGTGTATGTAACATGTCATCTAAAATAAAGTCGATGCGAGTAATTTCTGTGTAAAGCTTGTTGATAACAGAAATAATGTCTGTTATTTCCACACTGACAAAAGTGTTTGACTGGACAATTTTCTCAAGAAGACAAATATTTTCATAAAGCTTTTGCAAATTTTTTATCAGTTCTTCATAAACAGGATCATCCAAATCTTTATCTTCTGATGATGCTGTGTCGTGAGATCGGTCAACATCCCCATGTGCATCGTGTGGTAATTCGACAACCACAGAAACAGCTGAAGCAGAAGTGCTTTCGGCTGTTAGGGGTTTTCGATTACTTTTTATGCGTTTATTTTTTTTAACAGTTTTTCCTTCAGTGAGGGAAAGTTCCATCCTGAGAATATGTAAATCAAATTCATTTATTCTGTTATATGCACTTGAACTATCTTCTTCTTCTACAGTAGGAAAAGTATTAGCCACATACTCCTCTTTTTCCAGCAACATCAATTTTGTAGATATTGTCAGCAAAAGTTTTGATGAGAATACCAAAGCTACTTTATTTTTCGCAGAAATTAATGACGTTATGCTGAAAATAAAACTTCTTACTATGGTGGAGTCAGCATTTGTTTCCAATAAGTCATACAGTGTGCTAAGGTGTGTAGCAATATCAACCAACTGTGTTTCCCAGCATTCATCACAAATTAATCGTGATATCATTTCCACGAGTTTAAGCATGGTTTCGTGCAAATCTTTAAGTTTTTGTAGTTGGTAAATCAATGATTTATCAACATTTGATGACTTTAATACGTGAATGAGAATATTGAATGAGGATATTAAATTTAATTCCTCGTCATCAACTATGTCTATAATATTCTTAGCACACGAAAATTCTTGTTTTTCTTTCTTGTCTTCAAATAGTAGTGATTGCACCATAACGCTCATCAAAATTGCATCAGAATGATTGATAACAGGCTCTTTTGCATCTAGCAACTTCTTTAAAGAAAATAGTAACTTCAAAAACTCATTAAACTCTGGTAGCAAATTATTAGCATGCTGCAGCATACCTAAAGCATGTATAATGGCGTCCTTTTTAGCATACAAGTCTTTAGTACCCCAACATGTTATCGATTGGCATACAATTTTTGATATTTCCATAAAGTCAGTTACGTCATAGCAGGAATTTGTTTTAGAGATTATACATTGTTTTGCTATCTTCAAAATATCCAGCTTTGTTAGTGATCTTTCTTCTGAAAGTAAGTCAAGGTAGAGTTGATAGACCATAGCTGCCACCGACAACAATTCTTCTGGTAAACCCACACATTGCTCATACTCAGTAACCTTGACCATGAACTGCAGTGTATCTGATTCATCACATGTTTTCTTTTTGATTATTTTGTTAGCAAAGCACTCCACACATTCTGAAATTTTGACAGCTTGTATGACCTCATTAGAAGCACCATATATTTGCAAGATCAGGCATGTTGTACTGTAAATGCCACTTGAAGTTTGATTAGCATCTTTTAAAATACACTTACCATGATCTAACAAAATTACACAAATCTTTAGTAGCTGTGATTGTTCTTTAGATGATCCCAGAATTTCAGCTATTTTCTTAGCAAAAGTCAATGAATATGTACTTGTAGGGCTGTTGCATTTTACTGCTGAAGATAAAATGCCATTAATTGCATCAACATGTTGCGGATCACAACCTTCGAGCAGCATGACAGTTAGTGCTTTTGTTATTTTTATCACCTGGCTAAAATCATTGAATGCGCCATTTTCTATTTGCAATAATAATTCAACCTGGTGTAGTAGTGATACGAAAAATGATGCGTCATCAAGATATACAACAGTGGATAACAAGTTTATGAGATATTCCTTTGATAAGACAAATGTTTTAGTAAGTTGGATGTTGTTAATCATTTCTGCAATAGCTTCAATTATTGGCTTGAAGTCGATATTGAAATGTTTGCACTCCTTCTTAATTTCCAAATTACACTGCTGTACAAAGTCTTTCTGTGCTTTTCCATTTTTAGATACTAAATCAGCGAATTTATACAAACTTTGGGTTATTTTCAACAAACACAACAAAGGTCTTTTAGTATGACTAACTTGTACAAGGTTTTCACATACTTTAAAAACATCCTGCGAAGACGGCTTTTCCTTTTCATTCCCTTTCACACCTCGCAATACTATATCAAACATTTTGAATATATCATTCATGTGCGTAGTCATACCAATTCTGGAGCCAATCTCCATTAAAGCTTTTAGGTTTGCGCTGGATAAATAGCAATCTTTTTCAAGAGAACTGAAAAAGGAAGCCACATAAGTTATTAAGTCTTCCATTTTTTTGTGCAAGGAACTAGAATTTCCAATTCCTGCAATAGTGCATGCGACATTTATTACTTCCTCAGTATGTAAAAACTGTTCTTTTACAACATTTTGTCCAAAGTTACTCACAGTTTCGATAAATTTTTGAGCAGCATCCAAATTAATGGTTTCCTTTTGTAGTAGTTCTTTCGAAATATCAAAGTATGTCTTGTAATCGCAATCCGTCTTAGTTAATATTTTTCCAAAAGCTTTAATCTTCTCCACAAATCTGTACATTTTTTCTTCCATCTTATTCTCATCAATGCCATCCAAGCTGAGAACAGTTTTAGCTATCACAAAAACATTTTTGATTGTTAATTCTTCTTTTAAAGCCAGATCACCTATCAACAAAGCTACCTTTTCCACAGTATTGCTACACTTTTTCGCTACATCTTTATCTGTCATTAAATGTGACACCATATCTAACATTGATGTTAGATTAATTTCATCTTCAACTGTTGAAAGATTGTAGAACAATTCAAAAACCGATGTTACTTCTACGTTAACTTTGTGACGAAGACGCTGGAAAAAATTCTGTGCGAAGTAATACAATTGATCCAAAATATGTTGCTTCTCTCCTGACTTCAATTCTTCACATGTAGAAACCAATACATCCTTAATTTGCAGAAGTTTATTTGACTCATTCGAGCGACTTGATTGTGCACATCTTAGCATGTCAAATGCATTTTTAACAGACTCAAACATGGATGGAATGTTCTCAATATCATTTAAAGTTGACAGTATTTCTGAAGCAGAGGGTGTGTTGATACTTCTCAAAACCATTTTAACAATATCAGCAAATTCGTTTTTTTCTTCTAGTTCTGTTAATACTATTTCCAGTACTGAACCAAGTATGGAAACACTTTTGTCTTCTCGAATCCAGCCACTTTTTAGCAGCTTAATTAACATTACGATTCCATCCTTTCCATTAGATATGTCACAATCAACAAACATTTCTTGTAGTTGTTGTAGCTCTTTTAAAGGGTTATTTGTTTTCTTTCCAAAATAATTCAAACTTATGTTAAACACCGATGCTATTAAATCCATCTTATTTTTATATTCATAATCAAGAAAGCCTCGAAGGCAGGAACCAAAATAATACAAATTTAATTCATTTGAGTATTTCATGGCAAGATTAAAAGCATTAGAAAGTGACGAAATTTGTTGGAGACATTGAAGTTCTTTCATTTCAAAAGATCTGGTAAGGTAAGCAGAAAACCTTGCTAATGCATTATCCCAAGAAGACGCTTCTACCAGCTGAATAAAATAGTTGACATCTTCCATTTTTCCATCTATCATAGCACTGTACACAAACGGGGCAATACAAATGTCCAATACCGAATGATTTTCTTTACACAATTGGTCAATCATCAAGACCATGTTTGAACAAGCACCAAGCGAGCACTGCAATGGGTCATGTCTTGTCTTATTGACCATATTTGTTAGGCAAGATTCGCCAAACACAGGGACTTTAAACTCCTGCCGCATACCTGTCAGACATATTTTTCCGAAGAAATACTCATTAACTGATTGCTTGTTTTCTTTATCCCGAAATTTAACGGATAAAGAAATTTCCTTTTTTTCCTTACTAGGAACTCGGATATTGTTACAATTTAGCTTCATTTTGATTGATTTATGATAGCTGTGACAATCTATAGTAAGACTTTCAGAAATATTTCCAACGTTTTCAATTTCAAGAGTAACATCTTTATCCTTGAACTCTTGTACAGCTTCCAGTTGGACTAATAAAGGAGATAATTTAATTAAAGGCATTTTTACTTTGCATCTAATTGTATATAACATTTCAGGATTTTCGCAATTTGTCTCCAGCCGCACAGGCACCTCAAAAGTTAACAAGTTTGGTGGAACAACACAAACCTCAATTGTGAAAGTTTTACTAGTTTCAATACTTAAGGGAGTTACGGGCAGTGTTGTTGATTCTGCATAGCTTGTACAATTAATAGTATATACTTCGGCGACAGCATTGGAGCACTTTATGTCAAGTTGAACAAAACATTTTTTCCCAATATCATTAACCGTAAATTCATTTCCACTTGAACAAATTGTTAATTCAGGCCACAATGATTTTACAACAAATTCACCTAAGATATCTTCAATTTTGTTTCCATCTTTTTCTTCGATTGTTAAATTGAATTTCACAATGGTTTCTTTTGTGGGATTCTTTGGAGCAATGCAAAATGTTGGTGAGAATGTACTTCCTGGTAATAAGTCCGCTGTTTTGTCTTCGAAGGACACCAATTCCTTGTAGTTTGTTTGATTTAAATTTACAACCAATGCCAATTCACCTGTATTCTGAACTTTAAGATCAGAATAATCTTTTTTTGTTTTAGGCCTTATGGAAAATTCTTTAGTATACTTTCTTTTAACTTTGACTCCATCTAATATTACATCGTATTTTGGATTAGAAACCGTATACTTGAAGACGAGCGTAATAAAATAATGAGATGTGAAGTAGATTTTAGTGCTTTTCTCCGGTAGTCCAAAATTCTGCTTTGTTTTATGAAATACTTTGAGTGTCAATTGCTGACCTGGTTTCACTATGACATTTTCTTTCTCAAATTGCATAAAATTAGTGTTTACCAACTTGATACGTAACGGAAACTTTAGCGGATTAGAAAGTAAAATCGTTTTTTCCAATTTTCTTTTGGCTGAAACTGTTCCAACATCAATTTCAAATATCTGGTTTTCAGTAGGTTTAACGTTCACTAACACCTTACCCGGATCAAGTGATGTAATTTTTAACTTTATGTTTGCAGGAACAGTAACTTTTTGATTGTCAGATTCTAAAGTTAGATGGGAAATTTCAGTTTGTTCTCCAATTTCCAATTTATTTAGCATCGGGATAAAAGAAAGTTTGACGTGACCATTTTTTTCAATACAACCTTTACTTTGCGGCAGCACTGTCACAACCTTGCTTTGTACACTATAGATACATTTCGGAAGGTAATTTCTGATAATTAAACTTGGTTTAGCATGGTTGTGCATGGTTAATTCCTTTACAAAAACACCGAGGTCGATGTCTAAGTTTGGACTACTGCATACTATACCTTTAGCATCAATATCTGGTGTTACCGTTATTTGAGTTACCGACGATCGAGCTACATAATTGGTATCAAAGGTAATACTTGGAACTTTAAACCTTTTATTTAACAAAGTTTTTATTCTGTTTAAGAACTCTTGTTCTGAGGACTTTAATTCTTTTAAAAAAGCCAATGTTGCTCTGGTGCTTTCTTTTTCCGGTTGGTTACTCATTAAACCAGTCACTTCTTCCATTAATTTAATAGAAGTATCTATAGGTTCAATACTTTCAAAAGTAAAAGTATCAAGGCATTTCGAAAGTCGCGTTAGACTTTTTCTTAAAGCATTAAGCACTAACTTTAGGACAAGCTCTGACTTGTTAATTGCCTGTCTAATGTCAGAAGCAACTTTTTGTTGTTGTTTAGTATAAACCTCGTGCAACGTAATAATTTCACTTTTCCACAGTTCAAAAAAACGTTTTCCAGATAAGAAATCTGTACTTGTTTCTATCAGCGTTGCTGTTTTGAAATAGGAATTATAAGAGTCTTCAAATTGTCTTAAAACCACTTGATTTTCTTGTAGCAGATTCTGGCATTCTTGGTAATAAGATGTAATGCATGTTAATAAAGTTAATATTTCATCGTTTGTAAACTTAATATTCTTAAGATGAACCTCGGAAAGTTCCTCAAAGAATTTTTTTAACCATTGGTCTGCATTTGGAAACAATTTATCAGTGACTTCATTGATTATACAACAAAAAGAATTTAGTATAATCTGGTGATCTGGTTTAAACAAAAGTTCAGGATTTTTTTCTGTGATGTGGAGTAGATCAGGTTTAACAGGTTTTTCTAACTTCACAGTTTTCTCCAATTGTTGTAGATCATTTCTGGCGCTTTCAAACAAATCTAATATATCATAAGGAGCAGTATCTTCGCAGCAGAATCCTGTTTTAGATAACTGAGTTTCTAATTTCTTTTTGTTCGGCACCAGTATTGCCTTTGTATCATACTGGTAGTTGACTTCTGATAGAGAATTTAGTGCAAAAACAGAATGCTCCTGATCCCATGCTTCGTGTTTTGTTAATCGAAAAAACAAATTTGCTTGTAATATCTCTTTTTTCTGCAATGTTAATAACTTTAATGTGATTGTACTTGTTTCTGTATCTAAGAAGTATTGTTTCGTAATATCAATTGATTGGCTGATGATATCTCTCATATGCATTGTGTAGAAAAAGCCAGAGTTTATTTTTAGTGGAAATTCTTCTTCTTCTTTGTCATGTTCTATGACAAGGATAACTTTATTCTCTTTGCGTAATTTTTTTCCTTCAGTGGAGTTTATCCGAATGGAATTAATCGTAACATTTAACAAATACTTTTTGGAGAACAAACTTGTTAGAGGAACATCTAATTTAATGTGCCTTAACTGGAGAGATAATTCAATGTCAAGAATGTCTTTAACCATCTCATTAAACTGATCGTTTAAACGGTAATTCTTCTCATTTTTTAGATTACAATAGAGTGTAAGTACATTTAGAGCTAATGATTGTAATGCTTCTTCGCCTGATTTAAATTGCTTGTGGTATCCATCACATTCTTTATTATATCTTCTTTTCATTGCTCTATTTTTAGTTTCTACATCTTTAACGTGTTTTTTGTAATGCTTTACTTGACTTTCGTATTTTTCTTTTATTATTATGTTGTACATCACAGTCAAAGTTTTAACAGCATCATGCCAGCCTGATTTTAAGTTATGGATCCTCTCCATATTTCTGTCATCTTTAAGTTTATCAATAACATGAGAAAGTTCTTTAGTCATTAATTGAAGCTGACCAACAGTGAATCCATGTGCAATATGTCTGTAATAATATTGTAGCTGCACTACTCCGGGAATTTGATCAGTGTTATTTTCATCAAAACACAACTGGATATTGTTATTACTTTTTGAAAAACATTGATCAATACTTGCTATAACTTTTTTCATGAAAAGAACGACTTCTTTAAACCTTATTACTTCATTTTCAAACACCATATTATTTTTGAAACTCTGGATTCCAATTTTAATGGCTTCCTGCGATGCAGTGTAGCAAAACTTTGCAACTAATGAACATACATCGTAGTCATTGCAGGTCATGTTCTCATGGTCCCAATCAATATATTTAAAAATGCAGTCACTTTTTTGTGAAAATACCATACTTTTTTGCAACACCTCATTAAACGATAGATTTAAAATAAGCTTTGCAATGGAAATTGATATATTATTTGAAATGGCCTCAATTTTTTTTATCCAACATTTCATGTTTTCCCTCCAGTTGGAAACAATCTCCACTAACATAGAGCAGTTAATGTGCAATTCACAACAACCATAGATTTCATTTTTTGTCGTTATCCCAAAGTCGTGAACAAACTTACAAAGGTTCAATCCTATATCCACCATCGGTAAATGATAGTTATTACAAGAGATGTTAGAGAGTGCATCAAGAGCGGAAACACAAGACTGCAGACCAGCAAATTCTTCTTCAGTAACAACTTCTCCTTTATATTGATCTAAAAGCTTTTCCATATATTGTTGGAAAATGTTTGTGTGGTTGAAAATATTTATTAACGTTTTAATGACATCAGTCTTTCCCAACCGTACGCGTTCTCCAACACCTTTTGCTTTCTTTGTTTCGTCAGAAAATATAGCATTGCAGGTTTTAACGATTTCTTCTCCAATAGCGTGTAGTGATATTGAGTCTGTAGAAACAGTAAGTGATTGGTATTCTACAGTCAAACTGTTAAACAGATTTCTGCATGCTGCATGTCCTTTTGGTTTTTCAGTCAATCCAGATGTTTTTATTATCTTGGTAGTCACGCTATCATCACATTTAAACTCATCACTAATTTCCAAGCAATATAAAAGAAATCGTGAAAAAAATGTTAGCAGATACGAGATATTAATTTGATCAAATCTGTTTCCATTTATCGCTTCCTTACTAAGAGTATCTAATTCTTCGTATGACTGTGTTAGCACGGAAATGTACTCTTGTTTCCATGACAATTTTTTGTCGTTAAGTACTTTAGCAACAATGGGTGACAACCTTGCTTTAACTGAATTAAACTGTCGCCTCACACACTTTTCTTTCTGTGTTAAGAATATGTTAAATTGTAACTCTTGTAGAAGTCTTTGCAAACTTGAAAACACAGAGTTTGATAAGCACATATATTTTTCCAGAACAAGAAAATGTTTTGACGATGTCCCGGTGTGCAAAGAAAGATTTTTCATACTATCGCTAAATAAATCGTTTATATCTTTTACCAATGTTAGTAATTCTTCCCGTAACACAGAAAGGGATTTGCTTTCCTCACTTTCACCTTCTAGCATCTTGATTAACGTGTAAAAATGTTTTGTTTTGAACATATACTCTACTTGATTTTTTTTATTCTTTTCATCTTCTTTACTACGTATAATTAAAGATCCAGATTCAAAAGATTTAAATGTAGTTTCAATTTTTAATAAAACGCTATCAAAAGATACTGCTAACTTGCGTCCTACCTCTTGTGCAACCTTCACAGACATCTCACATGAATTTTGGACAATATCTTTCCTCCTCTCTTCTACATTTCTCAATTTCTCATGATTTTCTTTTAACTGATCTTTTATACGTTCTTTTTTACTACTATATCTTTCATGTTCCTTTTCCCAATTCTCATGTTCATTCTTTAACATGCTATGTCGTAAGAATACATCGTCAGTCGAATATGAATCTGTAGTGTTCAACTGCATTGCCTGTAGGTGACACTGTTCTTTTTCTTCGAATTCCTCCTCCAGCTTTTCCAATTCATCTTTTAGACTTTGGTTCAAATCAAGTATTTTCTTTTTCTCTGACAAAATTTCTGAAACTTGACCACCAAGTATTACTGTTTGTTGTTCTCCCAGCACTGATTTATGAAAACACAAATTACTCTCTATGTCTGCCCAAAACTGGGTTAAAATATTCAAAAAATTGACATTGCAATACATCAAGTACGCTATTGAGGTATGGTCATTAACTTCCTTGCTTAACTTTACAGTAGCTGCAATGGTTTCATACAAATTAACACTCAGTTGTTTGACAAAATGGTCACAAAACAATGGAGTAGAATTTGTTTTAAATAATTTTTTTAACTCTTGTAAAACCATGTCCTGATTGACGTTAAGTTTTGGATCTACTGGATTTAATGCTAACGAAATGTCCGTAGAATCTGTTGCTGTAGGTAAAAAGTCCATGATAGTGATGTACTGTGGTTTTATTATCATGCTATGTGATGTTTGCTGCAATTGACGAGTTAAGGAATGTCTTACTTTCAGTAATTCTGTAAGTCTACCACAGAACTGTCTCAAGGAAACTGTCCCATTCGGAATGCAAACAAAATCAACTAAATCATGTATAGAACCTTTGTCAAGCTTATCCAACATATGTAACCGCTCTTGACGAAGAAGAGAGGATAAAGATGACAGTTCCATGGTTAATTCATCTTTCATAAAACCATCTTGTTTAAGTAAACTCTTTAGGCGAAACACATGTAGGAGGGCATCAGGAATATCTAAGAGGTTTTCAATCTCTACCAAGTTTTCCATAACCTTTATTTTATCGAGTTCGTTGGCCAGAATAGTTTGTAATATTCCGTAAACAATTTCTACAGCCAGTTTAACATTTGTGGAACCAATAGATGATCTAATAATGGTATCGAAATCATCAGCAGAAAGAGATTTAGATACATCATCTTTGTTTGTAAGTGTCTCTAAAATTCCATCAAGTTTTACTGTGTGATCGCTCAGTAATGACGGTCTTTCATGTTTAGTAAACACCATATCAGATTTAGTTATATCTAACGGTGGAATAATTGTTTCGATTCCAGTCAAGAAAAACAGATTTGTTTCCTTCTTTTCTTCTTCAATTTCTTTAAGACTGGTACAAGCTTTTTGTTTTAATATGCTAACTGTTTCCTGCATTCTATCATATTTTTCTGAAGAACAGTTGCAGTACAAATCCTTAATCTCTGCTATTGTCTCTACTAGTTCTTGAAGTAGGTCATGAAGGTCGTTGTTCATTGCTGTTTTACATAGATCTTTCAGATCATTAATAAGATTATCCAATTTCCATGACCATTTTTTGGAAATGCTACTGTCAACTGTGTTAGAAGCCTCAAATGTATTAGCGTTACTGTAGTCATCTCTCCATCTACTTTCATAAGCGCTTAACGATTCAAGTGCATCTATGTCAAAAGATATATCGCCACTTACTTCAAGATTTGAGTGATATTTAAATAAATCTTCTAATTTACCCATCATTTCTTTTACATCTGATACGAGTTTTTGAGTTGTTATAATCAGTTGTTTGTCACAAACGCTGAGATTACTAATGATTTGCAGAAAGCCATCCGATAATATATTTGTTGCTTTTGTGCAGAAATCATAGACATTTTCAGATCTAATAGATAAAGAATATACAAACAGTTTGTTCAAGTTTGTCTGAAATTTTTCAATAAAAGAGTGGACAACTAGGTATTGATTAACTTCTTGGTCAAACAAAGCTTCCATTAGCTCTTTGACTACTTTCAT
>JASGCC010005437.1:0-15988 GCA_030067915.1 Hydractinia echinata
AAATGACATTTAGGTGACAAAAAATCCAAATTTTGATGTCACCATCATGTTCAGCATACTTTTCTTGTTAACTGAGCCAAATTTTGTCGAAAATAAAGTAGTTTTAATTTTTTGGGCTAATTTTGGCCTAAAATGACATTAGGTGACAAGAATCCAAATTTTGATGTCACTATCATGTTCAGCATACTTTATTTGTTAACTGTGCCAAATTTGGTCGAAAATGAAGTGGTTTTAATTTTTGGACCAATTTTGGCCTAAAATGACATTTAGATGACAAAAAATCAAAAGTTTTGATGTCACATCATGTTCAGCATACTTTATTTGTTAACTGTGCCAATTGGTTCGAAAACAAATACCAATTTTGGTCTGAACGTCATTTAGATGACTTCTATAGAGAGTAGGTACGAAGTTTAAATCTGTGACGTTGCAATTGACCATTTTGGACATAGTTAGCAGTTACGAGTTGGAAACCAATACTAATCCTCGCAGGCGAGATAGTAATAAATGTCAAACGTTACACCGTACGAGAAAGAAATAATTGATATGTTATACGAAACCTTGGTCGATCTCGGATTTACCTTCGTTATGCCCTGGCAGGTAAGAAATTTCTAGGGATTACACGGCCTTCTGCAAAAATGGACATGGACGACGTGCTGAAAATGACAGGGTATTTTGCAGCAGGACGTGCAAGTCGGGAAATGGCAGTTTAAAAAGGATGGATTCCAGCCAGTATTCCCAAAAAATAAAGAATAAAACAAACATGGCAACTATAGCAGTACTTGTAGCTGGTGCAGCAATAAATGCATTAGCTTTTCCGGCTCTAATTTTCTATTTAGTAAGCTCTCGGGGCATGGAGAAGAAGAACGGAAAGGACATGATAAAGCGATCGAACAGCTACAGGCTGCTCAGGCACAATGGGTACGTGATCGACAAGCAAAATCGACTGGTATAATAAACAAAGAGAATTGAAGAGGCAAGCCGGTGAGGCTTTGAAAGAGCTTGATGAAGGGATGCGTGAGTACTACATCGCCACGATCGATAAGGAACCAAAACTGTCTGATTTCTATGTACCTTCCAAACATCAACAGGACGGTGAACTGGCGTTCATTGTAGGATCATTAGCTCTTCTAGGGTTTGCTGCGTATAAATATTTGTAATATAGAAAAAATACACACGTTTTAACATGTAATAAACATGTCAAAAGTAAAGAAGTCGAAAGCAAAACAGGCAGCTGCCCATATCGTAACAGAAGAAGAGGCAAGAAAAATTGAGGCAGTATTTATTACAACCCAGAACATATTTGGGTTGGAAGGAAAGCCATCAAATGCTCGCTAAGGAGAGTGGGCTAGCCGAAAAGAAAGTCAAACATTGGCTGGCTCGGCAACTACTTTTTCTTCGATATTCAAGGCCCAAAAAGATTGATTATCCCCATAAAACCGAACGAAAATGCATCAGTTCGATCTGCTCTACATGCCGCATGACAAAGTTTATGGAAATGTCTATAAATATATCCTGACAGGCATCGATGTCGCCTCAAGATATAAGGTAGCGAGACCTCTACGTACGAAAAAAGCTAGTGAGGTGCAGAGAGAATCAGGATATTTACAAAAAGGGACCTTTACGCTATCCTACAATTTTTCAATGTGATAACGGTTCAGAATTTAAATCAGATGTAGCAAAATTGTTAGAAGGTAAAGGGTGGAGATTAAACGAGCTACAACCAAGTACCATCACACATTTACAGCCTTTGTAGAATCTTATAACAAAGTGCTTGCAGAAAGGCTTTTCAGGCCTCAAGATGCCCAAGAATTGGTCAGTGAGGACCCAAGTAGCATATGGGTGAAAAACCTGTACACTACAGTGAAGAATTTAAATAACACCAAGACCGCAATGATCGGTATGAAACCATCAAAACCCCCAAGCTGGAGGATGTACCACTTATGAAAGCGAAGAATACGCGGAGGAAAAACCTTTACCTGAGGATGGGTTGTATTCATATTTGTTGCAACCTGGAGAAGAGCGTGGAGATCAAAAAAGACGTGCAACCGACGCTTTTTGGAGTAAGAAGACGTATAGACTTGATCGTATCGTACAACAGCTAACAGTCGTGTGTTGTATTATTTGAAAAATGGACCTGAGCGTAGTTTTGTTGCAGAAGAATTAATGGTAGTATCAGAAGATGTCGAAATACCTCCGGACTATGTAAAGAATGGTGATATGGTATGTCATCTTGTAACTCTCATGAGAGTTACAAGAATTCTTCATTGATCATCGTCATCCTGATCATCGTCATCCATTGGGATGACGATGATCAGGATGACGATGATCATCATCATCATCCCAATCATCTTCATCTGGATCATCTTCAGCTGGATCTCGTAGATAATCAAAAGGATGTAAGGTATAGAACGGATATCCATACACGATTCCTTTAATAACATTTGGCTTGTTATCAAGGTCGATGTCAACCAGCCGTCTATCTGCTATAGGAAAGTCTAGGATGTCGCCTTTTTTTTCCAAGTCTGCTAGATCCGATAGTTTTGCTTCTTTATTTTTGATTACCTCGTAACAGATAACACCGTATTTGTTCACATCCGCACTAATCATATGCAGCCCTAGGCGCTTTATATCATTCTCTAACTCCAGGTCGACACCAAGTCTTGGAAATGCTGCCCATGCCTTTTTTCCTGATGCTACTCTATGTAAAAGCTCTTCATCAGTTGGATACTCAAATCCTTCGTAGTATGGTCCATTTCGATAGGTAAAATTTTCTAAACATTGCGGACAATAACCAGTAAGTGACCCTGCTTTGATACAACATTTTAGCACAGGTACAGAGATATTGTAGTTAGCCGTAAATTGTTCTTGTTGTACGTATGTTTCCATATTTGTTTTATATTCCATTACTTTTTTTCTTCATCCATAGCGGTCAAGCGGCAAGCATTTTTTTGTGACTTGGAAAAACTCACAAAATTATCGCTGCTTACATCATATCGATACCGAACATCTCTTCAAAAAGTTCCCGCGTATCGTCATCAGGCAGCGTAAAGTGGTTCAGGCGAAAGTTGTCGGTACCATGAACATCTTCTTTGAATCTGCACCAGGCATGAACAGCATTAGGATCGTCGCATTCTGGTTCCATTACTATCATATCAGGGTACCTAGCTCTTAGAAGGCTTATTCTCTTCGTGAGCTGTTTACGCTGACATCGGATCATGTAGTGATTATGTCTGCCAGTCTTTCCCTGTTCGTGAGGATCGTTTTTATCGACTACACATAGAACTGTATCAATAAGAACTCGGTGCGGTACGTGTCTTTGTCGAAGGACCGCATTTTCTTGGCTCTGTACTCCAAGTTGTCGATCTTTATCCTCAAGGTCGTCCTCTAGCACCACAAGTTGCCTATTTCTATCTTCAAGATCATCCCGAGGAGAGCAATTGCAGCATCTTGTTCTTCAATGACCGCGTTTTATTCTTCAATGGCTTGCTGCTGTAGCTTTTTTCTGATTTTGGGAAACATTGTGTTGCAGCAATATTTTCTAAATTTTTTGGCCTGGGGCTGATGGCTTCCAAATACCAGCTCATACATACCCTCCTCATTGATGTAAATGTCGTGTTTTTGTGAGTTCGAAAGCCATTTCACTGGCCGCTACGGGGGAGACTGCTGAGTTGATACTTGTAAGCGGTGTTTTCTGCACTGCAATGATTTCTAACAACATCGCCAGTCTTTTTCTCATATTCAAGTCCCATGCAGACTTCTTTGGCACGACCCCAAGGCATACCGTTGATAGTTACGGTAGCCAGCTTGATACTGTTAAATTCAAAAGAAAGTTGAGAAGACATTTTTATCTTATTATTTTTTTGAAAACCGAAAATTTTTATCTTGGACAATCCAAGAGAAAAAATATCTTAAGAGAAAAGCAATAAGGACCAGGTTCTGTCCCTTCCAAGGGGTGCCCTGCCCTGAGATTTCTTGTCTTGTTGTAGTTTTCTACGGTGCGGCTGCCGCACCATTCGTATCCTCCGCGATGCATATGAAACGTATATTGGGATCAACAAGACCGGTTGATGGATCATGGTACTGACATAGCGTCATCACATATGTGCCGTCTTGTGATTCTTTTGGAAAATAAACGCGACAACTTTGTCCTCGACTGAATCAAAAGTCACATCGTATCGCGTGACGTACGGTGTGTGATGAAAAACCTTTCCCTGCCGTGGTTTCAAATGATATAAAAGAAACTCAACGCTGGCTATTGATGATCCACTATCTGGATCTATCAATATATTTAATATAGAAATTTTGGATATTTTTAACCCAATTCCCAACCTAGGGGACGATAAGTGGATATACATTTTTACTAGTTGTTGCCTAACAAAAAATTTGATATTTGTCATAGATCCAAAATAACTGGGTGGTACGATTATTTTTTCTTGCATTCGGGTTCGTATCCGATCAAACATTTTTAATATTTTTTAAATAAATGTACTGCCGTTTTGTGGACCAAATCGATCCATAAAAAACAATCAATCCAGAATTTTATAAGTCCTAGGGTGTTCAAGTCTTACATACAAGCATGTTTTGATTTTTCCAGTTGGGTCTTGATCTCTTCCCAGTCACTATCATTGATCATATTTGTTTCGTCATTAATAAGCTTCATATCTGAACGTTCATGCGGATACCAGAGGAACAACTGCTTTTTCTGCCTTCGAAGATTTTTCGGTAAAGCGGTATAGGATTGTGTTAACAACCAAAGACTATGCTTTCGATGTCTACCAGAGATCGCTAGTTCAAGCAAAGGTTGTCTTTTTTTATCGAGAGATTCGTCTGCTATCACATCATCGATAATGAACAGAGTATCTTCGCCAGCTAGCAGCGATGATAGTTTTTCAATCGGTTCAAAAAGTTTATCCTCGGGATTAATCAAGAACACATAGTCATCTTGCCAAAGCGAAGATCTCTCGAGGTAAGTGGTGTTCCAACGTATAGTAGGGCAGAGGATAATGATATTGTGAATATGCTTCTTGTACTCGGTTTCAAGGAGATCAAGGACACGCTGTGTTTTTCCACAACTTGTCGGGCCTGTAAAGATTGATGTGTGCGGTTCTTTGACAACGTCTAAGCTCATTTATTTGAAAGCGATCTGCGACTCTAATACTCACCGCTATGAAACCTACCATCTAATACTCACCGCTATGAAACCTACCATCTAATACTCACCGCTATGAAACCTACCATCTAATACTCACCGCTATGAAACCTACCATCTAATACTCACCGCTATGAAACCTACCATCTAATACTCACCGCTATGAAACCTACCATCTAATACTCACCGCTATGAAACCTACCATCTAATACTCACCGCTATGAAACCTACCATCTAATACTCACCGCTATGAAACCTACCATCTAATACTCACCGCTATGAAACCTACCATCTAATACTCACCGCTATGAAACCTACCATCTAATACTCACCGCTATGAAACCTACCATCTAATACACACCGCTATGAAACCTACCATCTAATACACACCGCTATGAAACCTACCATCTAATACTCACCGCTATGAAACCTACCATCTAATACTCACCGCTATGAAACCTACCATCTAATACTCACCGCTATGAAACCTACCATCTAATACTCACCGCTATGAAACCTACCATCTAATACTCACCGCTATGAAACCTACCATCTAATACTCACCGCTATGAAACCTACCATCTAATACTCACCGCTATGAAACCTACCATCTAATACTCACCGCTATGAAACCTACCATCTAATACTCACCGCTATGAAACCTACCATCTAATACTCACCGCTATGAAACCTACCATCTAATACTCACCGCTATGAAACCTACCATCTAATACTCACCGCTATGAAACCTACCATCTAATACTCACCGCTATGAAACCTACCATCTAATACTCACCGCTATGAAACCTACCATCTAATACTCACCGCTATGAAACCTACCATCTAATACTCACTGCTATGAAACCTACCATCTAATACTCACCGCTATGAAACCTACCATCTAATACTCACCGCTATGAAACCTACCATCTAATACTCAACGCTATGAAACCTACCATCTAATACTCAACGCTATGAAACCTACCATCTAATACTCACCACTATGAAACCTACCATCTTATACTCACCGCTATGAAACCTACCATCTAATACTCAACGCTATGAAACCTACCATCTAATACTCAACGCTATGAAACCTACCATCTAATACTCACCGCTATGAAACCTACCATCTAATACTCACCGCTATGAAACCTACCATCTAATACTCACCACTATGAAACCTACCATCTAATATGTTCAGTTATGCATCGCTAAGCAAATAGACGTAGCATTTAATATCGCCGTTTCCATCCGCCTTCTTCGTCATATGCTCGAAAATCTACAAAAAGTGCGTATTTTTCAGTCGCGAATTTTCCTATCGTGACTGTCGAGTCATGTTTACCGAAGAGATTCACAATTTGTTCATATTGATCTTTTCTAAGCATGGTATGAGATTATAGTTCATTGGGCTCACCCTCGACAGTGATCGAGATTTTTTCAATATTAGGGTTGTAAAATATTTCGTTAGCACCGCTATAGGGCTTAACTTTCGATGGATCCACAAAGGACTCCTTTCAAACTTTTCGCAGGGGTGTCAATTTGTAAATTATAACTGGTATCCTCCTTCTTCATGGTGATCACTTTGCTTCGAAGTACTCTCTCAAATGGTAGTGCAAACTGACTATAGCGTGATATCATGGCACCTGCAAGCTCGTCGTGGTTTACTTTATCAAACTCTAGTGCAATGTTGCAGAGATAGAGAAATCTTATATGCAGCATCTGCTGCATTTGCTGCCGTAGACCCTGAAGCCGCTCCATCTTTGATAACATCTCCATATGATGCAAAATGTATCACGAATTGCAGCCTATCGTGTAATCCAGGTTGGTAGAATGGTAAATCTCGGACCAATTCAAACATTTCTCCCAGAGGGATACAGAACATGTTTCCATACAGTGCTGCAACCGCCTTTTCTTCATCAGTACCCACATGATCGCTAGCTTTCACCTGCAAGGCACGGATCGTACCATCCTTGGGATTGATCCCCTCTAGAATCAAATTATTTTCAAGGTCGAATTTTGACAACCAGAGATCGCGATAGACAGCGAAAAACTCTGTAGTCGTTAATACTTTGTACCTCGTTTCCATTTAGTGTGATTTTCAGATTCTGGACCAAACTCTTGCCGATATTTGAAACGATAGTACGCTTCGTGTTTGACCCAGTTAGTTCGAGATTGAACAAGAGTTTAAGGCTCCGAGGAAAAATGACATCATTCTGTGCCATATTTGGTACGTCGACATTCTGATTAATCGTAGATAGCACGTGGCTCACCTTTACACGCTGTTTTTTCCCTTTCATTGCAAAGAGCGTTTTCATCTCCGCATACGGATCAAGTGTTTTTCCAAATATATTAGTCATGCTACTACTTTATTATTAGATATGATTTTTGTTTCAAATAAAATGGATAATCCAACATATGAAGGAGACGGTTTTACACATGAGGAAGATATTCCAGATGATACTGATGTTAGATATACTAAACCTGACGAGCTTGCCCAGCCTGGCACCAGTTCAACGCCAACATCTGAAGAAATAGAGATGAAGGACCTGAAACCAAGTCAGATGGAACGGGTCAAACAATCGAAGATCAACTCTCTTTATGAATATCTTAGCAGTGAGGAGGGGGGGCTGGGGCCACCAATTAATAAAGATCTATATTACAACGAATTTGAACTAGGAAAGAATAAGAAAGGTAAATCTAATCAACTCCTCTATGATGGGAAAAAACTAACGATAGAGGACGGTAGTTTTCGTACAATCAACATGATAAAGACGGATCTAGGCAAAACCCGTCTGAAAGCCATGGGGTTTACCGACGATGCTACACCTATTAAGGGGTTTACCGATTATACTACACCTAACAAAGGCAACATGGCAGTGGCTCAAAACCTTCTGAGCAGGTATGAACACGTCGAGGAGCTTGCTCAGGCTAAAAATCAGGACGAGATAGAAATAGTTCCCCTCCTCAATAAGGTTGTGGATGAAACGGAGAGGTTTGTGAAAACTTCTGGTAGCGAAGCCTTTACCGAACGTGAAAGAAAAGGGCTCGAAATTCAAACAGTGAGGGGGGACTTGAAACTATTAAAAAGTAAAATGATTTTTTATGATGGTGAAATAGAGAAGCTTGAAGCAAAGAAAGCGCAGCTCGGTGGCTCTGAAGAACAGCAGGAGATTTGAAACAAAGCCATTGAACAGCTACGATAAAAAAAAGCAGCACAAGAAGCGCATGGTATACTATCATCCAAGACTCAGGGCCAGCCCACTGCAATTAAAGAAACACTAATGAAAATGGTGGAGGACGATACATCACTCACTGAAAAACTCAAGATCTTGTTCAAGGAACAAGGGATCACTATAGCAAGCATTGTTTCTGCTGTTGTCTTGCTCATATCCACCATTGTACTAGCGGTGACAGGCGGTGGCGCAGCACCTGGTGCTGCAGCGGGAACTGGCGGTGGTAGTAAAAATTTTGTACAAAAACAGCTGGAAAGACTTGAAATTTTTTTAAAATATTTGGCAGGGAAAGCAGGTGCAGCATTACCCGGTGTCAGAGGGACGGTAGTATCCTTCTTTTTTCGAGTGGCTGCAAAAGTTGTCGAATATATGGCTAAGCACCTATACATGGCAATTGCAGGTGCCGTTGCTCTTGTTGTAGGCTACATGGGTAGGAAAGGCAAAAGATCGTAAATAAAGTAGATAGAGTCTAATTTGTTGATCAAACACACTAGACTACTTCGCGCTTTGCCACGGGCATATCATGCTGATGCTAACGCGACTCTATTCAGAGATATATCGATTACCTTTCATCTGATTATCCTCAATCCACATGGGCTGCATGTTGGTATAGTGCAGTCTTGCAATTTGTTCTTCCTCACTAGGATATTCTCCATTCTCTCTGTATTTTATCGGTATCTTATGGTCGAACTGCCACTGCCCTCGGTTTCCCCAGCTTATAGCATCTCTAAACTGTGCTTGGATATGTTTCATAAATGTAACAATATCACATCCCAGATATTCCTGGGATGTTATCTCTGTATCCTGCCCTAGGGCATTATAAATCCTGCTTAAAACTAGTTTGTATAGATAGCCTGGACGATCGCATATGGAGCAATGTATTTTTTTTTGTGCGGGCATTTGGTACGCTCTCTTGAACCCTTGTCGATATCCAGACACTTAATGCAGATTTTTGTCAATTGTCCATTCCCCTTGATCCTGAAATCTTCTAAGGATAAAGAGCGTTTACATTTTGTGCATTTCTTACTTTCCATGTTGTTTTGTGTTTGCCTTGGTGGCGGAAAGAAAATCTATTGGACATGTCTATTTATTTTTTGAACCATATGTAAAGCAAAATAACACCTATCCCTGTTGAAATCAACGCAGCCTTGGTGTCATCGTGTTGATCTGCTTCTATTACCTCGTGCTTCTGCGGGGTCGCTGGACGATGCCCTACGGGTTTAGGGATCACGTGGCTCACCTGTGGTGCTCCTGCGGAGCCACTAGTCGATAGGCGATGCTTCGGGAGTGTCCTCGGTTTCACAATAGGCTTCATCTTGTTTAGATCAACTTGAACCCCAGGGTTTGACATTGCAGGTGCAATCAAGACATTATTATTATAACCCTCAATTTTACCAATACGAAGATTCATGTCTGATGGTAACATGTACACGCTGGGCATAACAGCAAAATTGACTGGGGTTCTAGCGTATTGGAGCACTTTTTGGAAACGTGTTATACCTTGCCCTACATTTTCTCCCCGCAGCACCATACTTTCAAACTTTTGTAGCAAGATTTGTCTCGCTGTATAGTTGTCTGCACCAGAACCGAGCAAAGATGATTTTGCTTCCGCCTGCGATCAAAGTATTAAAACCACGCATCCTGGGTCTTTTTGGGAAGTATGTCGAAATCTGTAGGTTTCGGGTACATTATTTCCACTTCAGCTACAATAAGAGCGTGTCTCCTTTCTAGCTCCTCCATAAAAAGTCTCAATAAAATTTTAGGATCTTCATTTTCGACAAACGTTGGGTTGGCATTCAAACTATCGTGAATACCGAAACTTACCGGTATATGCCTCGAAATGTATGTCAAATCAGATGTTTGTTGCTGGGAATTCAAAGAAGACGCGATGGCCTCGAAATCAAACACGATATAATGAGGATGCCGGTTGAGCTTGGGAGGATTTTCACATTCCCACACTGTGATGAGGTTGTATCCCTGTTCTTCTATCATACCCTCCTTCTTCATCGTTTGTTCATAGCGGTATGTATGAGGTTCTGACTGATCGCCTTCGGCTCCGTCCTGACGGGCACACGGGCATCCGTGCCAGTAACATCCGTGGTGCTCGTAGACGGTCTTCGTGATCGGCTCATAACCGTCTACTTTCCACTCCTTTCCTTTTTCATCACGGATAACACGTTCACCACCATGACCACATAAAGCATGATGTATATGTCTTCCAGTTTTCTTTGACATATATTCAATCCATTTAGATGCATCATAGCTATAACCTTCACCATAAAATACCTTCTCCGACTTGCTCGGCATACGTTTCACTTTCTCACCTTTACAAATGATCGTTGTCTTGACTCCTTCGCATTCATCTTTCTTATGCCGCGTGAGATTGCAAGCTTTTGTGAAAAGTTGGCCGCATACCTCGCACTCCAACGTATTTGTTAACACCTTGATATCTTTAATGTAGAAGCAGTGGCCTTCCAACATTCCAATAGTGATATCATCTAACCCTTTCTTATGCTGCTTCTGACCATAAATGAGTCGCCATGGTGCTTTATCATTGTTTGATTTGGGCTCATACACTTTGATGTTGATGTTAAAGTGCTTTGCAATACCTTCCAGATCCACCAACTTTGTAGGGCGCACATTCTCACGTTTTAGCTTGGAGTCCTCGTAGTACTCTCGAGCTAAAGCAAGAGCTTCTTGCGTGATATGCTTCTCCCGTTGCTTTCTATTGCCACGATTATGTACGGCAAGACATCTCCAGAAGCATAGATTGTCACTTCTTTCATCTTCCTTATCAAAGCTGTAGATACATCTCTTATTCCGTAGCCAGTCTGGAAGAGATCCGCATCCCAGCAGAGGCTTACGCGTGCTTATAATCTTAATCTGCACATGATCGAAGACGATTTTCCCTTCATATGCTCCTGGGGTCTCGATGGTTCTGACTGGTGGTAAATATGCCTTACTCCAAAATTCAGCATCCTCCAGATCCAGACGCTTCATTTCACATTCCTCTATGAAAGCTTCGATCTCTGCGATGCTTGATAGCGACTTGGAGCTCTTAGTTTTGTGATATAAAGACACACCACCTCCACCTTGGTGAATATCACAGCTGAAACTGTAAACAACATTTACGCGCATATCTATATTAGGGGTGATTTTATCCATGATACCACGCGTAAGCGGTTGATTAAGGTTGTTCCTGAACCGCCATGTCTTGACACGATTCCCATCATCCAACATTTCGATATCATTTTCATCAATGTCCTCAACTCCAGTGTAGTTTTCTTGGTTGTCTTCCTGTGCTTCCTGTTCGACCTCATCATGTAGTGTTGGGTTAATTCGTTTTTTTATTCTGTCCTTTATTTTGTTGTAATAATCACTAACAGTATCCCGCACACTTTGCAGTCGAGCGGTAAGAGCATTGGTGGTTGATGCTACTGGTGCTGATACAGCGTTGTATATCGCGATGATTGCATTTATAAAAAAACTCATTTTTGTCTCTTTATTATAAGTACAATTTTTTTATCAATAAATTTTTTTTGAACTGGACAGAAAATTATTTGACTCCACTTGCGCATGCGCATTCCGATGACGTCATCTGACGTCAGATTCTATCGAATTTTTGCGCATGCGCGGATTTTGTCGGATGCCGTCAGATTTTCCGAATTTATTTGCGCATGCGCAGATGGGGGAGTAGGACGAGCTCGAGAGAAGCGGGGGGTTTATAACTATACTTTAGGGGGTCAGGTGTCAAACGAGAGATATACAAGCGGGAAGTGTCGGGGTTTTATAAGTACAGTTTGAAGGGTTAGGTGTCCAAGGAGTGTTTTTTAGTGAGAAGTTTACACTTCAAAACTGTACTTTGAGGAACTCCCTATATCTACTCTTTTGATATTATTATTAGATGATGAAGAATAGAATTTTTAACTCTATAACAAATCTTGTGTTTATATATGCATTTATTCTTATTTTTTATAAAACATTTCAAGACACAAAATTCATTTCTTTGTGTCATTCGCCAAAATAAATTCCCGCCAAAATAAACATTTTTTTGTATTCGTCAAATTAAATCCTCGCCACATTTTATAAAATTTATCATTCGCCAAATTAAATCCCCGCCAAATATTCCATTTTGGTCATTCGCCAAATTAAATACTCGCCAAATATTATCCACTTATATTTTTAGAAATTCTGTTAGCAAGAGTTTGATTCGATAATTTGAGAGTATCCCATCTTCTGGTCTTGAAGGGACATCCATAAAGGACGTCCGCGCAATTTTCTCCACAACTCAACCAACAAGAATTACAAAAAAAAATTCTGTAAAGGATGTCCGCTTGCAGCTGAACACTCTTCCTCACCCTGCCCCTTTTTTCTACACTTCCAACCCCCTATCCTTCTTTAGTTGCGTTATCGGACAAAATATTTGCCACCTAGAGAAAATTTCTTCATTTTGTTCATTTTTTCCAAATTCTTGTTTACATTTCTTTTCAGCCACTTCAGGCAAAAATTTCAGGAATGGATCGCTAAAAATCAACAGAAGTAAAAATCAACGGAAGTGAAAATTAACAGAAGTGAAAATCAACAGAAGTAAAAATCAACAGAAGTGAAAATCAACAGAAGTGAAAATCAACAGAAGTGAAAATTAATAAACTATATTTGATAGTGAACTCCTTTTCGGTCTAATGATGTACTTGTCGTCTTCAAAGAAGGACCAACGTAAGGGGACTAAGTATAAGTTGGAGTACTTTGTAAGTAAAAAGCAAACCAGTGTTGCATATCTTCGGTTTTTTTATCAAAACATTTACATATTTACATTTCATATACTCCTGTTACCATTCTATATTCCCATAATAATGCGATCAGCCTAAGAAATAAACCAATGATTGTATTTAAGTTTGAATGCAACTTTTAAGGGAGAAGATTGTTTTCGGAAGAAACTTTTGTACTGCTCTACAATTTTTTTTATTTATTTCCCACTAATTTTTATACATTTTTTCTAACAGCAGTAAAATTTTTTGAGACCATTTTCTAATTGGTACATTTTGCGAGAAAAGTTTTGCAAATTTTCCAAAAACCGCAGAAGTTTCTTCCGCAAACACTTTCTTTTCTTAAAGTAATACAACCTCTAGTACGAAACAAATTTTCGTATCGTATTTTGCATGACTTCTGAATTTGACAAGCTTACCTCTTCTCTCGAAATGTTTGCAATATTTCCATACACCATAGCCATCGTTTCTGGGAGTAAAACCTTCATCACATAATCGAAATACTAACAAGTAAAGGTTGAAAAATAAAACTACAATGGCCGAAGTTACAAAAATATCTCGCGAAATAAAGCTTACTAATGAAGTGACGAAGATCTTCGGACGCAATATGAGTTACGGCAGCTGAAACTGTCGTAATTCACACACAACTTTATACAAGACAAGATTTGGCGGAGATGGTGTAGTGGGAGCACAGTCGGCTTGTAATAATAAGGTTTCAGTTTCAGTCTCCACTACGCGCACTTTAAATGCAGCGTTGTCAGCCCATTGGTGTTATTTCCTGACAGCAAACCGGCTTATTTGAAAGTTGAGCAATGCTGATTATTTACAGTTCGAGATGAAGAAGAGCCAGTTGTTTGAATAGAATCTCCAAAGACGTTAAACTCCCCGTTACTTATTTACATTTCCTATTTAGAAACATGTGAAAAAGGAGAAGAAGACGCAACAGTTGTACCTTTCCATGTGACGTACAGAACATTTTCATGAGATGTTGAAGAACGACGTCAACTTGTTTTTCTGTAAACAAACCAAAAGCGACTTGCATGTTCAAACAACCTGTAGAGCGAAAGAGAATATGTAGTGACGTCCTAATATAAGCTTTGTGGACAGAAGAAAGAACGTTAATTTTATTCTATCAACATCACACAAACTAACAACACAAAAGCAATATATACTTTATGATGTTAAATGGAAACTTTAAGCAAAGTGGATACATAAAATATAGGCAAAGTGGGTATAAAAACTGTCAAAATCAGTACTACCTTTTTCTTTCCCACCTTTTTTAAATTGATCGTGTCTCTCACATTGCGTCTAAAGAAAATTGATACATCTACAACACACAGTCCGAAATAAAAATCTACAATGAACAAAGTTTTCTGTAAATCTATGACCTTTCTCTCCATCAGGAAACTCTATAAGGAAACGTTCGGACGATTTACTTTAAAGAACCTAAACTAGGAAGTAATTAAATTTGGAGGTTAAGTAGGTGCATTTTTAAATTTTTGCGAATCTCTCAGAAAAGGAAAATAAAATTCTAGAAATTGAATTTTGAGGAAACAGAACAAAATACTCATTATATAATATTGTATTTTTTAAGGATGATACTTCTGGCCTGGAAAATAATATATGTTAATTCCTGCCTTCTTCTTCGTCATCAAACTCGTCCTGTATTTTTTGAATTGCATTGTGCCATCCCGCGATGTCTGTCGACCCATGTTGTCCGATATTTTGAACTGTGGAAAAAAGACAATATGGGCAGCCCTCCGACAATATGGGTAAACCGATAATTTAGTGCAGCGCGGTTGTTGTGTGTGGATCGTGGGTATTGTGGTTATCTAGCTAGCTATATTTTCCTCAGTTTGTTTATATAAGTTTGTTATTTTACTTTGTTTTTTTATCCTTTTCAGGGATAATTTAGATTTGAGTTTTCAATGGAGAATCTTTTGCCTGAAAATGATCTGGGAGAACATAAAAAACAGTTCCAGGCCTGGCTGGAGGTGGAAGCGTGCAAAAAGAACTCCACAAAATGTCCCAAGAGACCTATCACGACATTGTTTTATACTTGAAAAAACAAAAGAGCGATGTATCAGAAAGTACTATAAGGCGTATCAGACGAAACAAGTATGTTTTGATGAGTTACCCTACACTTGGGTTGGTGGATATTTTATGTGTTCCTAGCACTACAGTTGATGTAAGTCATTTTTTATTCTTCTTTATAGTTTAATTATACTGCATTTTATTACACATTCATGTACCTAGGTATATATTATATATATACTTTTTTATACTTTTTATGGTGTTTGTAATTTTTTCATTTTCCATTGTGAACAATGCTTAGCTAGCTATGTCATCTAAAGGCCAAAAATATGAACAACAAACTACAATAGCAGAAGAGTAAAGATGCATGTTAGTTAATGCCCATGGATTGTTTCTTTGGCAAGTTCAGTTTTGGCATGACCTCTAAATTATGTTTCAGTAACTGTGGTAACTGAGATGGTTTTTATCCTGTTATGTAATTTTTCTTTTTTTATTGTTATTTCTGTATATATATATACCATAATTCTTAGATAATAAAATCAAGATTCATAGACTGGAAACTTAAACTAGCAAAATGTAAGTTTAGTTTCATATATGTCTATTAATTTTGACTTTCGATTCAGTCATCCAATTGGTAGGATGTCCTGTTAACAGGATAATGCAGGTTCGAATCCTGTCTGAATCCTGTCTGAATCAATTCTGTTCTTTATAATGGCTATATACTGTAGATGTTTTTGTAAGTATGTATATATATAATCTTGATTTGATATTTATATATATATATAAATGCTTTTTTCAGTGCA
>JASGCC010005438.1:0-15986 GCA_030067915.1 Hydractinia echinata
TAATTCTTGGAGTCCAATTGTCTCATTTATCACATTTATAAGGTCAAAGTCCAAAATCAGTTCAATTAGTCCCACGGTCAATCGTTTCACTTTTAAAAGCAATGCAACCTAGTAATATCGGAAAAATATCGCTAAATACATGTTGGTACGAATATGTGACGCAACCGTTTGTAACTCAAACGGACTGATACCGTTAGAAAGTCAATGAAATGTAGTTTTTGAAACTGTCTCTATTTCTTCAGCGCGCGCTAACGGCTTGGATTGGTCCCACTGTAAAAAATGACTTATACTAAATTTTAAATAAAGAGCTAACAGAGCGTCCAGTGTAACTGCGGAGTTCCAGCAGTCATGCCAAAGTGAGAAGAATGTTAATTTCTTGAGTCCAATTGTCTCATTTATCACATTATATAAGGTCAAAGTCCAAAATCAGTTCAATTAGTCCCACGGCAATCGTTTCACTTTTAAAAGCGATGCAACCTAGTAATATCGGAAAAATGCTAATACATGTTGGTACGAATATGTGACGCAATCGTTGTAACTCAAACGGACTGATACCGTTAGAAAGTCAATGAAATGTAGTTTTTTGTACGCGCGCTAACGGCTAGGATTGGTCCCACTGTAAAAAATGACTTATTACTAAATTTTAAATAAAAGCTAACAGAGCGTCCAGTGTAACTGCGGAGTTCCAGCAGTCATAGAAAAGTGAGAAGAATGTTAATTCTTGGAGTCCATTTGTCTCATTAATCACATTTATAAGGTCAAAGTCCAAAATCAGTTCAATTAGATCCCACGGTCAATCGTTTCATTTTAAAAGCGATGCAACCTAGTAATATCGGAAAAATATCGCTAAATACATGTTGGTACGAATATGTGACGCAACCGTTGTAACTCAAACGGACTGATACCGTTAGAAAGTCAATGAAATGTAGTTTTTGAAACTGTCTCTATTTCTTCAGCGCGCGCTAACGGCTTGGATTGGTCCCACTGTAAAAAATGACTTATCGAACTAAATATTTAAATAAAGAGCTAACAGAGCGTCCAGTGTAACTGCGGAGTTCCAGCAGTCATGCAAAGTGAGAAGAATGTTAATTCTTGGAGTCCAATTGTCTCATTTATCACATTTATAAGGTCAAAGTCCAAAATCAGTTCAATTAGGTCCCACGGTCAATCGTTTCACTTTTAAAAGCGATGCAACCTAGTAATATCGGAAAAAATATCGCTAAATACATGTTGGTACGAATATGTGACGCAACCGTTGTAACTCAAACGGACTGATACCGTTAGAAAGTCAATGAAATGTAGTTTTTGAAACTGTCTCTATTTCTTCAGCGCGCGCTAACGGCTTGGATTGGTCCCACTGTAAAAAATGACTTATCGAACTAAATATTTAAATAAAGAGCTAACAGAGCGTCCAGTGTAACTGCGGAGTTCCAGCAGTCATGCCAAAGTAAGAAGAATGTTAATTCTTGGAGTCCAATTGTCCATTTATCACATTTATAAGGTCAAAGTCCAAAATCAGTTCAATTAGGTCCCACGGTCAATCGTTTCACTTTTAAAAGCGATGCAACCTAGTAATATCGGAAAAATATCGCTAAATACATGTTGGTACGAATATGTGCTAAATACATGTTGGTACGAATATGTGACGCAACGTTGTAACTCAAACGGACTGATACCGTTAGAAAGTCAATGAAATGTAGTTTTTGAAACTGTCTCTATTTCTTCAGCGCGCGCTAACGGCTTGGATTGGTCCCACTGTAAAAAATGACTTATCGAACTAAATATTTAAATAAAGAGCTAACAGAGCGTCCAGTGTAACTGCGGAGTTCCAGCAGTCATGCCAAAGTGAGAAGAATGTTAATTCTTGGAGTCCAATTGTCTCATTTATCACATTTATAAGGTTAAAGTCCAAAATCAGTTCAATTAGGTCCCACGGTCAATCGTTTCACTTTTAAAAGCAATGCAACCTAGTAATATCGGAAAAATATCGCTAAATACATGTTGGTACGAATATGTGACGCAATCGTTGTAACTCAAACGGACTGATACCGTTAGAAAGTCAATGAAATGTAGTTTTTGTAACTGTCTCTATTTCTTCAGCGCGCGCTAACGGCTAGGAGTGGTCCCACTAGTTAAAAAATGACTTATTTATCTAAATTTTAAATAAAGAGCTAACAGAGCGTCCAGTGTAACTGCGGAGTTCCAGCAGTCATGCCAAAGTGAGAAGAATGTTAATTCTTGGGGTCCAATTGTCTCATTTATCACATTTTTAAGGCTAAAGTCCAAAATCAGTTCAATTAGGTCCCACGGTCAAATCGTTTCACTTTTAAAAACGAATGCAACCTAGTAATATCGGAAAAAATATCGCTAACTAACATGTTGGTACGAATATGTGACGCAATCGTTGTAACTCAAACGGACTGATAACCGTTAGAAAGTCAATGAAATGTAGTTTTTGTAAACTGTCTCTATTTCTTCAGCGCGCGCTAACGCTAGGATTGGTCCCACAGTAAAAAATGACTTATCGAACTAAAATATTTAAATAAAGAGCTAACAGAGCGTCCAGTGTAACTGCGGAGTTCCAGCCAGTCATGGCCAAAGTGAGAGAATGGTTAATTCTTGAGTCCAATTGTCTCATTTATCACATTTATAAGGTCAAGTCAAAATCAGTTCAATTAGGTCCCACGTCAATCGTCTTCAACTTTTAAAAGCGATGCAACCTAGTAATATCGGAAAAATATCGCTAACTACATGTTGGTACGAATATGTGACGCAAGCCGTTGTAACTCAAACGGACTGATACCTGTTAGAAAGTCAATGAAATGTAGTTTTTGAAACTGTCTCTATTTCTTCAGCGCGCGCTAACGGCTTGGATTGGTCCCCTGTAAAAATGACTTATCGAACTAAATATTTAAATAAAGAGCTAACAGAGCGTCCAGTGTAACTGCGGAGTCCAGCAGTCATGCCAAAGTGAGAAGAATGTTAATTCTTGGAGTCCAATTGTCTCATTTATCACATTTATAAGGTCAAAGTCCAAAATCAGTTCAATTAGGTCCCACGGTCAATCGTTTCACTTTTAAAAGCAATGCAACCTAGTAATATCGGAAAAATATCGCTAAACTACATGTTGGTACGAATATGGTGACGCAATCGTTGTAACTCAAACGGACTGATACGTTAGAAAGTCAATGAAATGTAGTTTTTGTAACTGTCTCTATTTCTTCAGCGCGCGCTAACGGCTAGGAGTGCGTCCCACAGTAAAAATGACTTATTTATCTAAATTTTTAAATAAGAGCTAACAGAGCGTCCAGTGTAACTGCGGAGTTCCAGCAGTCATGCCAAAGTGAGAAGAATGTTAATTCTTGGAGTCCATTTCTCTATTTAATCACACTTATAAGGCTCAAAGTCCAAAATCAGTTCAATTAGGATCCACGGTCAATCGTTTCACTTTTAAAAGCAATGCAAACCTAGTAATATCGGAAAAATATCGCTAAATACCATGTTGGTACGAATATGTGACGCAACCATTGTAAACTCAAACGGACTGATACCGTTAGAAAGTCAATGAAATGTAAGTTTTTGAAACTGTCTCTATTTCTTCAGCGCGCGCTAACGGCTAGGATTGGTCCCACAGTAAAAAATGACTTATTTATCTAAATTTTTAAATGAAACGCTACCACAGCGCCCAGTGTAACTGCGGAGTTCCAGCAGTCATAGAAAAGTGAGAAGAATGTTAATTCTTGGGGTCCATTTGTCTCATTAATCACATTTATAAGGTCAAAGTCCAAAATCAGTTCAATTAGATCCCACGGCAAATCGTTTCAATTTTAAAAGCGATGCAACCTAGTAATATCGGAAAAATATAGCTAAATACATGTTGGTACGAATATGTGACGCAACCGTTGTAACTCAAACGGACTGATACCGTTAGAAAGTCAATGAAATGTAGTTTTAGAAACTGTCTCTATTTCCTCAGCGCGCGCTAACGGCTTGGATTGGTCCCACTGTAAAAAATGACTTATCGAACTAAATATTTAAATAAAGAGCTAACAGAGCGTCCAGTGTAACTGCGGAGTTCCAGCATTCATGCCAAAGTAAGAAGAATGTTAATTCTTGGAGTCCAATTGTCCCATTTATCACATTTATAAGGTCAAAGTCCAAAATCAGTTCAATTAGGTCCCACGGTCAATCGTTTCACTGTTAAAAGCGATGCAACCTAGTAATATCGGAAAAATATCGCTAAATACATGTTGGTACGAATATGTGACGCAACCGTTGTAACTCAAACGGACTGATACCGTTAGAAAGTCAATGAAATGTAGTTTTTGAAACTGTCTCTATTTCTTCAGCGCGCGCTAACGGCTTGGATTGGTCCCACTGTAAAAAATGACTTATCGAACTAAATATTTAAATAAAGAGCTAACAGAGCGTCCAGTGTAACTGCGGAGTTCCAGCAGTCATAGCAAAGTGAGAAGAATGTTAATTCTTGGGATCCATTGTCTTATTAATCACATTTATAAGGTCAAAGTCCAAAATCAGTTCAATTAGATCCCACGGTCAATCGTTTCAACTTTTAAAAGCAATGCAACCTAGTAATATCGGAAAATATCGCTAAATACATGTTGGTACGAATATGTGACGCAACCGTTGTAACTCAAACGGACTGATACCGTTAGAAAGTCAATGAAATGTAGTTTTGAAACTGTCTCTATTTCTTCAGCGCGCGCTAACGGCTTGGATTGGTCCCACTGTAAAAAATGACTTATCGAACTAAATATTTAATAAAAGAGCTAACAGAGCGTCCAGTGTAACTGCGGAGTTCCAGCAGTCATCCAAAGTAGAAGAATGTTAATTCTTGGAGTCCAATTGTCTCATTTATGACATTTATAAGGTCAAAGTCCAAAATCAGTTCAATTAGGTCCCACGGTCAATCGTTTCACTTTTAAAAGCGAATGCAACCTAGTAATATCGGAAAAATATCACTAAATACATGTTGGTACGAATATGTGACGCAATCGTTGTAACTCAAATGGACTGATACCGTTAGAAAGTCAATGAAATGTAGTTTTTGAAACTGTCTCTATTTCTTCAGCGCGCGCTAACGGCTTGGATTGGTCCACTGTAAAAAATGACTTATCGACTAAATATTTAAATAAGACGCTAACAGAGCGTCCAGTGTAACTGCGGAGTTCCAGCAGTCATGCCAAAGTGAGAAGAATGTTAATTCTTGGAGTCCAATTGTCTCATTTATCACATTTATAAGGTTAAAGTCCAAAATCAGTTCAATTAGGTCCCACGGTCAATCGTTTCACTTTTAAAAGCAATGCAACCTAGTAATATCGGAAAAATATCGCTAACTACATGTTGGTACGAATATGTGACGCAATCGTTGTAACTCAAACGGACTGATACCGTTAGAAAGTCAATGAAATGTAGTTTTTGTAACTGTCTCTATTTCTTCAGCGCGCGCTAACGGCTAGGATTGGTCCCACAGTAAAAAATGACTTATTTATCTAAATTTTTAAATGAAGAGCTAACAGAGCGTCCAGTGTAACTGCGGAGTTCCAGCAGTCATGCCAAAGTGAGAAGAATGTTAATTCTTGGAGTCCAATTGTCTCATTTATCACATTTATAAGGCTAAAGTCCAAATCAGTTCAATTAGGTCCCACGGTCAATCGTTTCACTTTTAAAGCAATGCAACCTAGTAATATCGGAAAAAATATCGCTAAATACATGTTGGTACGAATATGTGACGCAATCGTTGTAAACTCAAACGGACTGATACCGTTAGAAGTCAATGAAATGTAGTTTTTGAAACTGGTCTCTATTTCTTCAGCGCGCGCTAACGGCTAGGATTGGTCCCCACAGTAAAAAATGACTTATCGAACTAAATATTTAAATGAAAGACGCTACCACAGCGCCCAGTATAACTGCGGAAGTTCCAGCAGTCATGCCAAAGTGAGAAGAATGTTAATTCTTGGAGTCCATTTGTCTCATTAATCACATTTATAAGGTCAAAGTCCAAAATTCAGTTCAATTAGATCCCACGGTCAATCGTTTCACTTTAAAAGCAATGCAACCTAGTAATATCGGAAAAATATCGCTAAATACATGTTGGTACGAATATGTGACGCAACCGTTTGTAACTCAAACGGACTGATACCGTTAGAAAGTCAATGAAATGTAGTTTTTGTAACTGTCTCTATTTCTTCAGCGCGCGCTAACGGCTAGGATTGGTCCCACAGTAAAAAATGACTTATTTATCTAAATTTTTAAATAAAGCGCTACCACAGCGCCCAGTGAAATTGCTGAGTTCCAGCATCATGTCAAATTTAAGAAAATTTTTATTCCTGGGATCCAAATTTCTCATTTATCACATTTATAAGGTCAAAGTCCAAAATCAGTTCAATTAGGTTCTCACGATCAATAGTTTCACTTTTAAAAGCGATGCAACCTAGTAATATCGGAAAAATATCGCTAATACATGTTGGTACGAATATGTGACGCAACCGTTGTAACTCAAACGGACTGATACGTTAGAAAGTCAATGAAATGTAGTTTTTGAAATGGTCTCTATTTCTTCAGCGCGCGCTACGGCTTGGATTGGTCCCACTGTAAAAAATTGACTTATCGAACTAAATATTTAAATAAAGAGCTAACAGAGCGTCCAGTGTAACTGCGGAGTTCCAGCAAGTCATAGCCAAAGGAAGAAGAATGTTAATTCTTGGAGGTCCAATTTGTCTCATTAATCACATTATAAGGTCAAAGTCCAAAATCAGTTCAATTAGATCCGCACGGTCATCGTTTCACTTTTAAACAGCAATGCAACCTAGTAATATCGGAAAAAAATATCGCTAAATCATGTTGGTACGAATATGTGAACGCAACCGTTGTAACTCAAACGGTCTGATATCGTTAGAAAGTCAATGAAATGTAGTTTTTAGAAACTGTCTCTATTTCTTCAGCGCGCGCTAACGGCTTGGATTGGTCCCACTGTAAAAAATGACTTATCGAACTAAATATTTAAAAAAGAGCTAACAGAGCGTCCAGTGGTAACTGCAGAGTTCCAGCAGTCATACAAAGTAGAAGAATGTTAATTCTTGAGTCCAATTGTCTCATTTATCACATTTATAAGGTCAAAGTCCAAAATCAGTTCAATTAGGATCCACGGTCAATCGTTTCAACTGTTAAAAGCGATGCAACCTAGTAATATCGGAAAAATATCGCTAAATACATGTTGGTACGAAATATGTGACGCAATCGTTGTAACTCAACGGACTGATACCGTTAGAAAGTCAATGAAATGTAGTTTTTAGAAACTGTCTCTATTTCTTCAGCGCGCGCTAACGGCTTGGATTGGTCCCACTGTAAAAAATGACTTATCGAACTAAATATTTAAATAAAGAGCTAACAGAAGCGTCCAGTGTAAACTGCGGAGTTCCAGCAGTCATGCCAAAGTGAGAAAGAATGTTAATTCTTGGAGTCCAATTGTCTCATTTATCACATTTATAAGGTTAAAGTCCAAAATCAGTTCAATTAGGTCCCACGGTCAATCGTTTCACTTTTAAAAGCAATGCAACCTAGTAATATCGGAAAAATATCGCTAACTACATGTTGGTACGAATATGTGACGCAATCGTTGTAACTCAAACGGACTGATACCGTTAGAAAGTCAATGAAATGTAGTTTTTGTAACTGTCTCTATTTCTTCAGCGCGCGTAACGGCTTGGATTGGTCCCACTGTAAAAAATGACTTATTCACTAAATATTTAAATAAAGAGCTACCAGAGCGTCCAGTTGAAACTGCGGAGTTCCAGCAGTCATACCAAAAGTGAGAAGAATGTTAATTCTTGGGGTCCATTGTCTCATTAATCACATTTATAAGGTCAAAGTCCAAATCAGTTCAATTAGATCCCACGGTCAATCGTTTCACTTTTAAAGCGATGCAACCCTAGTAATATCGGAAAATATCGCTAAATACATGTTGGTACGAATATGTGACGCAACCGTTTGTAACTCAAACGAACTGATACCGTTAGAAGTCAATGAAATGTAGTTTTAGAAACTGTCTCTATTTCCTTCAGCGCGCGCTAACGGCTTGGATTGGTCCCACTGTAAAAATGACTTATCGAACTAAATATTTAAATAAAGAGCTAACAGAGCGTCCAGTGTAACTGCGGAGTTCCAGCAAGTCATGCCAAAGTGAGAAGAATGTTAATTCTTGGAGTCCAATTGTCTCATTTATCACATTTATAAGGTAAAGTCCAAAATCAGTTCAATTAGGTCCCACGGTCAATCGTTTCACTTTTAAAAGCAATGCAACCTAGTAATATCGGAAAAATATCGCTAACTACATGTTGGTACGAATATGTGACGCAATCCGTTGTAACTCAAATCGGACTGATACCGTTAGAAAGTCAATGAAATGTAGTTTTGTAACTGTCTCATATTTCTTCAGCGCGCGCTAACGGCTAGGATTGGTCCCACAGTAAAAATGACTTATTATCTAAATTTTTAAATAAAGCGCTAACAGAGCGTCCAGTGTAAATTGCTGGAGTTCCAGCAAGTCATGCAAATTAAGAAGAATGTTAATTCTTGGAGTCCAATTGTCTCATTATCACATTTATAAGCTAAAGTCCAAAATCAGTTCAATTAGGTCCACGGTCAATCGTTTCACTTTTAAAAGCAATGCAACCTAGTAATATCGGAAAAATATCGCTAACTACATGTTGGTACGAATATGTGACGCAATCCGTTGTAACTCAAACGGACTGATACCGTTAGAAAGTCAATGAAATGTAGTTTTTGTAACTGTCTCTATTTCTTCAGCGCGCGCTAACGGCTTGGATTGGTCCCACTGTAAAAAATGACTTATCGAACTAAATATTTAAATAAAGAGCTAACAGAGCGTCCAGTGTAACTGCGGAGTTCCAGCAGTCATACCAAGTGAGAAGAATGTTAATTCTTGGAGGTCCATTGTCTCATTATCACATTTATAAGGTTCAAAGTACAAATCAGTTCAATTAGATCCCACGGTCAATCGTTTCACTTTTAAAAGCAATGCAACCTAGTAATATCGGAAAAATATCGCTAACTACCATGTTGGTACGAATATGTGACGCAGCCGTTGTAACTCAAACGGACTGATACCGTTAGAAAGTCAATGAAATGTAGTTTTTAGAAACTGTCTCTATTTCTCAGCGCGCGCTAACGGCTTGGATTGGTCCCACAGTAAAAAAATGACTTATCGAACTAAATATTTAAATGAAGAGCTAACAGAGCGCCCAGTGAAACTTGCTGAGTTCCAGCAGTCATACCAAAGTGAGAAGAATGTTAATTCTTGGAGTCCAATTGTCCCATTGATCACATTTATAAGGTCAAAGTCCAAAATCAGTTCAATTAGGTCCCACGGTCAATCGTTTCACTGTTAAAAGCGATGCAACCTAGTAATATCGGAAAAATATCGCTAATACATGTTGGTACGAATATGTGACGCAATCCGTTGTAACTCAAACGGACTGATACCGTTAGAAAGTCAATGAAATGTAGTTTTTGAAACTGTCTCTATTTCTTCAGCGCGCGCTAACGGCTAGGATTGGTCCCACAGTAAAAAATGACTTATCTAAGCTAAATTATTAAATGAATGAGCTACACAGCGCCCAGTGAAACTGCTGCAGTTTCCAGCAGTCATGCCAAAGTGAGAAGAATGTTAATTCTTGGAGTCCAATTGTCTCATTTATCACATTTATAAGGCTAAAGTCCAAAATCAGTTCAATTAGGTCCCACGGTCAATCGTTTCACTTTTAAACGCATGCAACCTAGTAATATCGGAAAAAATATCGCTAACTACATGTTGGTACGAATATGTGACGCAATCGTTGTAACTCAAACGGACTGATACCGTTAGAAAGACAATGAAATGTAGTTTTTGTAACTGTCTCTATTTCTTCAGCGCGCGCTAACGGCTAGGATTGGTCCCACAGTAAAAAATGACTTATTTATCTAAATTTTAAATGAAGCGCTACCACAGCGGCCAGTGAAATTGCTGAGATTCCAGCAGTCATACCAAGTGAGAAGATGTTAATTCTTGGAGTCCAATTGTCTCATTGATCACAATTATAAGTTAAAGTCCCAAAATCAGTTCAATTAGGTCCCACGGTCAATCGTTTCACTGTTAAAAGCGATGCAATCCTAGTAATATCGGAAAAAATATCGCTTAAATACATGTTGGTACGAATATGTGACGCAACCGTTGTAACTCAAACGACTGATACCGTTAGAAAGTCAATGAAATGTAGTTTTTGTAAACTGTCTCATATTTCTTCAGCGCGCGCTAACGGCTAGGATTGGTCCCACTGTAAAAAATGACTTATTCGAACTAAATTTTTAAATGAAGGCTACCAGAGCGCCCAGTGAAATGCTGAGTTCCAGCAGTCATACCAAAGTGAGAAGAATGTTAATTCTTGGAGTCCAATTGTCTCCATTGATCACATTTATAAGGTTAAAGTCCAAATCAGTTCAATTAGGTCCCACGGTCAATCGTTTCACTTTTAAATGCATGCAACCTAGTAATATCGGAAAAATATCGCCTAAACTCCATGTTGGTACGAATATGTGACGCAACCGTTGTAACTCAAACGGACTGATACCGTTAGAAGTCAATGAAATGTAGTTTTGTAACTGTCTCTATTTCTTCAGCGCGCGCTAACGGCTAGGATTGGTCCCACAGTAAAAAATGACTTATCGAACTAAATATTTAAATAAAGAGCTAACAGAGCGTCCAGTGTAACTGCGGAGTTCCAGCAATAATGCCAAAGTGAGAAGAATGTTAATTCTTGGAGTCCAATTGTCTCATTTATCACATTTATAAGGCTAAAGTCCAAAATCAGTTCAATTAGGTCCCACGGTCAATCGTTTCACTTTTAAAAGCATGCAACCTAGTAATATCGGAAAAATATCGCTAAATACATGTTGGTACGAATATGTGACGCAACGTTGTAACTCAAACGGAACTGATACCGTTAGAAAGTCAATGAAATGTAGTTTTTGTAACTGTCTCTATTTCTTCAGCGCGCGCTAACGGCTAGGATTGGTCCCACAGTAAAAAATGACTTATCGAACTAAATATTTAAATAAAGAGCTAACAGAGCGTCCAGTGTAACTGCGGAGTTCCAGCAGTCATGCCAAAGTGAGAAGAATGTTAATTCTTGGAGTCCAATTGTCTCATTTATCACATTTATAAGGCTAAAGTCCAAAATCAGTTCAATTAGGTCCCACGGTCAATCGTTTCACTTTTAAACGCAATGCAACCTAGTAATATCGGAAAAATATCGCTAACTACATGTTGGTACGAATATGTGACGCAATCGTTGTAACTCAAACGGACTGATACCGTTAGAAAGTCAATGAAATGTAGTTTTTGTAACTGTCTCTATTTCTTCAGCGCGCGCTAACGGCTAGGATTGGTCCCACAGTAAAAAATGACTTATTGATCTAAATTTTTAAATGAAAGAGCTAACAGAGCGCCCAGTGTAACTGCGGAGTTCCAGCAGTCATGCAAAAGTGAGAAGAATGTTAATTCTTGGGGTCCATTTGTCTCATTAATCACATTTATAAGGTTAAAGTCCAAAATCAGTTCAATTAAGTCCCCACGGTCAATCGTTTCTACTTTAAAGCAATGCAACCTAGTAATATCGGAAAAAATATCGCTAACTCCATGTTGGTACGAAATATGTGACGCCATCGTTGTAACTCAAACGGCTGATACCGTTAGAAAGACAATGAAATGTAGTTTTTGTAACTGTCTCTATTTCTTCAGCGCGCGCTAACGGCTAGGATTGGTCCCACAGTAAAAATGACTTATTATCTAAATTTTTAAATGAAGCGCTACCACAGCGCCCAGTGAAAATTGCTGAGTTCCAGCAGTCATACAAAGTGAAAGAATGTTAATTTGTCTCATTGTCTCATATCACATTTATAAGGTTAAAGTCCAAATCAGTTCAATTAGGTCCCACGGTCAATCGTTTCACTGTTAAAAGCGATGCAACCTAGTAATATCGGAAAAATATCGCTAAATACATGTTGGTACGAATATGTGACGCAACCGTTGTAACTCAAACGAACTGATACCGTTAGAAAGTCAATGAAATGTAGTTTTTGAAACTGTCTCTATTTCTTCAGCGCGCGCTAACGGCTTGGATTGGTCCCACTGTAAAAAATGACTTATCGAACTAAATATTTAAATAAAGAGCTAACAGAGCGTCCAGTGTAACTACGGAGTTCCAGCAGTCATACCAAAGTGAGAAGAATGTTAATTATTGAGGTCCATTTGTCTCATTAATCACATTTATAAGGCTAAAGTCCAAAATCAGTTCAATTAGGTCCCACGGTCAATCGTTTCACTTTTAAACGCAATGCAACCTAGTAATATCGGAAAAATATCGCTAACTACATGTTGGTACGAATATGTGACGCAATCGTTGTAACTCAAACGGACTGATACCGTTAGAAAGTCAATGAAATGTAGTTTTTGTAACTGTCTCTATTTCTTCAGCGCGCGCTAACGGCTAGGATTGGTCCCACAGTAAAAAATGACTTATTTATCTAAATTTTTAAATGAAGCGCTACCACAGCGCCAGTGAAATTGCTGAGTTCCAGCAGTCATACCAAAGTGAGAAGAATGTTAATTCTTGGAGTCCAATTGTCTCATTGATCACATTTATAAGGTTAAAGTCCAAAATCAGTTCAATTAGGTCCCACGGTCAATCGTTTCACTTTTAAAAGCAATGCAACCTAGTAATATCGGAAAAATATCGCTAACTACATGTTGGTACGAATATGTGACGCAATCGTTGTAACTCAAACGGACTGATACCGTTAGAAAGTCAATGAAATGTAGTTTTTGTAACTGTCTCTATTTCTTCAGCGCGCGCTAACGGCTAGGATTGGTCCCACAGTAAATAATGACTTATTTATCTAAATTTTTAAATGAAGCGCTACCACAGCGCCCAGTGAAATTGCTGAGTTCCAGCAGTCATACCAAAGATCAATTGTCTCATTGATCACATTTATAAGGTTAAAGTCCAAAATCAGTTCAATTAGATCCCACGGTCAATCGTTTCACTGTTAAAAGCAATGCAACCTAGTAATATCGGAAAAATATCGCTAAATACATGTTGGTACGAATATGTGACGCAACCGTTGTAACTCAAACGGACTGATACCGTTAGAAAGTCAATGAAATGTAGTTTTTGAAACTGTCTCTATTTCTTCAGCGCGCGCTAACGGCTTGGATTGGTCCCACTGTAAAAATGACTTATCGAACTAAATATTTAAATAAAGAGCTAACAGAGCGTCCAGTGTAACTGCGGAGTTCCAGCAGTCATGCCAAAGTGAGAAGAATGTTAATTCTTGGAGTCCAATTGTCTCATTATCACATTTATAAGGTAAAGTCCAAAATCAGTTCAATTAGGTCCCACGGTCAATCGTTTCACTTTTAAAAGCGATGCAACCTAGTAATATCGGAAAAATATCGCTAAATACATGTTGGTACGAATATGTGACGCAACCGTTGTAACTCAAACGGACTGATACCGTTAGAAAGTCAATGAAATGTAGTTTTTGAAACTGTCTCTATTTCTTCAGCGCCGCTAACGGCTAGATTTGGTCCCACAGTAAAAATGACTTATTCTAACTTAAATTTTAAATGAAGCGCTACCAAAGCGCCCAGTGAAATTGCTGAGTTCCAGCAGTCATACCAAAGTGAGAAGAATGTTAATTCTTGAGAGTCCAATTGTCTCATTTATCACATTTATAAGGTTTAAAGTCCAAAATCAGTTCAATTAGTCCACCGGTCAATCGTTTCACTTTTAAAGCAATGCAACCTAGTAATATCGGAAAAATATCGCTAACTACATGTGGTACGATATGTGACGCAATCGTTGTAACTCAACGGACTGATACGTTAGAAAGTCAATGAATTGTAGTTTTTGTAACTGTCTCTATTTCTTCAGCGCGCGCTAACGGCTAGGATTGGTCCCACAGTAAAAAATGACCTTATTTATCTAAATTTTTTAAATGAAGCGCTACCACAGCGCCAGTGAAATTTGCTGAGTTCCAGCAGTCATAGCAAATAGAAGAATGTTAATTCTTGGAGTCCAATTGTCTCATTTTCACATTTATAAGGTTAAAGTCCAAAATCAGTTCAATTAGGTCCCACGGTCAATCGTTTCACTTTTAAAGCAATGCAACCTAGTAATATCGGAAAAATATCGCTAACTACATGTTGGTACGAATATGTGACGCAATCGTTGTAACTCAAACGGACTGATACCGTTAGAAAGTCAATGAAATGTAGTTTTTGTAACTGTCTCTATTTCTTCAGCGCGCGCTAACGGCTAGGATTGGTCCCACAGTAAAAAATGACTTTATCTAAATTTTTAAATGAAGCTAACAGCGCCCAGTGAAACTGCTGAGTTCCAGCAGTCAAATAGAAAAGAGTCAATTGTCTCATTGATCACATTTATAAGGTTAAAGTCCAAAATCAGTTCAATTAGGTCCCACGGTCAATCGTTTCACTTTAAAAGCGATGCAACCTAGTAATATCGGAAAAATATCGCTAAATACATGTTGGTACGAATATGTGACGCAACCGTTGTAACTCAAACGGACTGATACCGTTAGAAAGTCAATGAAATGTAGTTTTTGAAACTGTCTCTATTTCTTCAGCGCGCTAACGGCTTGGATTGGTCCCACTGTAAAAAATGACTTATCGAACTAAATATTTAAATAAAGAGCTAACAGAGCGTCCAGTGTAACTGCGGAGTTCCAGCAGTCATACCAAAGTGAGAAGAATGTTAATTCTTGGAGTCCAATTGTCTCATTTATCACATTTATAAGGTCAAAGTCCAAAATCAGTTCAATTAGTCCCACGGTCAATCGTTTCACTTTTAAAAGCGATGCAACCTAGTAATATCGGAAAAATATCGCTAAATACATGTTGGTACGAATATGTGACGCAACCGTGTAACTCAAACGGACTGATACCGTTAGAAAGTCAATGAAATGTAGTTTTTAACTGTCTCTATTTCTTCAGCGCGCGCTAACGGCTAGGATTGGTCCCACAGTAAAAAATGACTTATATACTAAATTTTTAAATGAAAGCTACCACAGCGCCAGTGAAATTGCTGAGTTCCAGCAGTCATGCCAAAGTGAGAAGAATGTTAATTCTTGGAGTCCATTTGTCTCATTTATCACTTTATAAGGCTAAAGTCCAAAATCAGTTCAATTAGGTCCCACGGTCAATCGTTTCACTTTTAAAAGCAATGCAACCTAGTAATATCGGAAAAATATCGCTAAATACATGTTGGTACGAATATGTGACGCAACCGTTGTAACTCAAACGAACTGATACCGTTAGAAAGTCAATGAAATGTAGTTTTTGAAACTGTCTCTATTTCTTCAGCGCGCGCTAACGGCTTGATTGTCCCACTGTAAAAAATGACTTATCGAACTAAATTTAAATAAAGAGCTAACAGAGCGTCCAGTGTAACTGCGGAGTTCCAGCAGTCATGCCAAAGTGAGAAGAATGTTAATTCTTGGGTCCATTGTCTCATTATCACATTTATAAGGTCAAAGTCCAAAATCAGTTCAATTAGGATCCACGGTCAATCGTTTCACTTTTAAAAGCAATGCAACTAGTAATATCGGAAAAATATCGCTAAATACATGTTGGTACGAATATGTGACGCAATCGTTGTAACTCAAACGGACTGATACCGTTAGAAAGTCAATGAAATGTAGTTTTTGTAACTGTCTCTATTTCTTCAGCGCGCGCTAACGGCTAGGATTGTCCACAGTAAAAAATGACTTATTTATCTAAATTTTTAAATAAAGCGCTACCACAGCGCCCAGTGAAATTGCTGAGTTCCAGCAAACAAAGAAGAGAGATCTCCCAAGAAATAAACATCTTTCTTAATTTGGACATA
>JASGCC010005439.1:0-15985 GCA_030067915.1 Hydractinia echinata
ACGTGCCTGCACAGGTTACTCATGTCTAGTCCTTCCAGTAATCATGGAACTACGGCATATCCCAAGTCATTTTCCTTTGCGTCATGGCCTTAGAACACCGTCAACTACGTGCACAGGCCTCTAAAGGCTGTAATATGACCTTTTGTCGCCCAATAAATGTTGTACGCGTAAATCACGTGGTTCCACGCGCCCAGGCAAGTTACCATCGGTCTAGTCCTTCCATTCTCAAAGGACTACGACGTTCCAAGTCGCTTTCCTTTGCGTCATGGCCTTAGAACACCGTGAGCTACGTGCACAGGCCTCTAAACGCTGTAATATGACCTTTGTCGCCTAATAAAGGTGTTACACGTAAATCACGTGGTTCCACGTGCCTGCGCAGTTACCATTGTCCTAGTCCTTCCACTCTCAATGGACTACGACGTCCCAAGTCGTTTTCCTTGACGTCATGGCCTTAGAACACCGTCAACTACGTACCGGCCTCTAAAGGCTGTAATATGACCTTTTGTCGCCTAATAAAGGTGTTACACGTAAATAACGTGGTTCCACGTGCCTGCGCACACTACCATCGGTCTAGTCCTTCCCCTCTCAATGGACTACGACGTCCAAGTTGTTTTCCTTGACGCCATAGTTTAGAACACCGTCAACTACGTGTACCGGCTCTAAAGGCTGTAATGCGGCCATTTGCGGTCTAATAAAGGTGTGACACGTAAATCACGTGGTTCCACGTGCCTGCGCAGTTTACCATTGGTCTAGTCCTTCCACTCTCAATGGACTAGGACGTCAAGTTGTTTTTTGACGCTAAGCTTTAGAACACCGTCAACTACGTGTACCGGCCTCTAAAGGCTGTAATACGGCCTTTTGCGGTCTAATAAATGTGTTACACGTAAATCCGTGGTTCCACGCGCCCAGGCAAGTTACCATTGGTCTAGTCCTTCCAGTCCCAATGGACTACGACGTCCCAAGTCGTTTTCCTTTGGTCATGGCCTTAGAACACCGTCAACTACGTGCACAGGCCTCTAAAGGCTGTAATATGACCTTTTATCGCCCAATAAATGTCTTACACGTAAATCACGTGGTTCCACGTGCCTGCGCAGGTTACCATTGGTCTAGTCCTTCCACTCTCAATGGACTACGACATTCCAAGTCGTTTTCCTTTACGCTATAGCTTTAGAACACCGTCAACTACGTACCGACCTCTAAAGGCTGTAATACGGCCTTTTGCGGTGTAATAAAGGTGTTACACGTAAATCACGTTGTTACGTGCCTGCGCAGGTTACCATTGGTCTAGTCCTTCCACTCTCAATGACTACGACATTCCAAGTCGTTTTCCTTTACGCTATAGCTTTAGAACACCATCAACTACGTGCACATGCCTCTAAAAGCAGTAATATGACTTTTGTCGCCTATTAAATGCCTTACACGTAAATCACGTGGTTCCACGTGCCTGCGCATGTTAACATTGGTCTAGTCCTTCCACTCTCAATGGACTACACTGTCCCAAGTCGTTTTCCTTGACGCCATAGGTTTAGAACACCGTCAACTACGTGCACAGGCCTCTAAAGGCTGTAATATGACCTTTTATCGCCAATAAATGTCTTACACGTAAATCACGTGGTTCCACGTGCCTGCGCAGGTTACCATTGGTCTAGTCCTTCCACTCTCAATGGACTACGGCGTTCCAAGTCGTTTTCCTTGACGTTATGGCCTTAGAACACTGTCAACTACGTGTACCGGCCTCGAAATACTGTAATACGGCCTTTTTGCGGTCTAATAAAGGTTTTACACGTACTTCACGTGGTTCCACGAGCCCAGACAAGTTACCATGGTCTAGTCCTTCCAGTTTCAATGGACTACGACGTCCCAAGTCGTTTTCCTTTGCGTCATGGCCTTAGAACACCGTCAACTACGTGCACAGCCTCTAAAGGCTGTAATATGACCTTTTGTCGCCTAATAAAGGTGTTACACGTAAATCACGTGTTTCACCGCGCCCAGGCAAGTTACCATTGGTCTAGTCCTTCCAGTCTCATTGGACTACGACGTTCCAAGTCGCTTTCCTGTGCGTCATGGCCTTAGAACACCGTGAACTACGTGCACAGCCTCTAAACGCTGTAATATGACCTTTTGTAGCCTAATAAAGGTGTTACACGTAAATCACGTGGTTCCGCGTGCCTGCGCAGGCTACCATCGGTCTAGTCCTTCCACTCTCAATGGACTAGGACGTCCCAAGTCGTTTTCCTTGACGCCATAGGTTTAGAACACCGTCAACTACGTGTACCGGCCTCTAAAGGCTGTAATACGGCTTTTTGCGGTCTAATAAAGGTGTTACACGTAAATCACGTGTTCCACATGCCTGCGCAGGTTACCATTGGTCTAGTCCTTCCACTCTCAATGGACTAGGACGTTCCAAGTCGTTTTCCTTGACGCTAAATCTTTAGAACACCGTCAACTACGTGTACCGGCCTCTAAAGGCTGTAATGTGACCTTTTTCGCCTAATAAAGAGGTTACACGTAAATCACGTGGTTCCACGTGCCTGCACAGGTTACCATCGTCTAGTCCTTCCAGTCTCAATGGACTACGGCGTCCCAAGTCATTTTCCTTTGCGTCATGGCCTTAGAACACCGTCAACTACGTGCACAGGCCTCTAAAGGCTGTAATATGACCTTTTGTCGCCCAATAAATGTTGTTACGCGTAAATCACGTGGTTCCACGCGCCCAGGCAAGTTACCATCGGTCTAGTCCTTCCATTCTCAAGGACTACGACGTTCCAAGTCGCTTTCCTTTGCGTCATGGCCTTAGAACACCGTGAACTACGTGCACAGGCCTCTAAACGCTGTAATATGACCTTTTGTCGCCTAATAAAGGTGTTACACGTAAATCACGTGGTTCCACGTGATGCGCAGGCTACCATTGTCTAGTCCTTCCACTATCAATGGACTACGACGCCCCAAGTCGTTTTCCCTGACGCCATAGGTTTAGAACACCGTCAACTACGTGTACCGGCTCTAAAGGCCGTAATACGGCTTTTGCGATCTAGTAAAGGTGTTACACGTAAATCACGTGGTTCCACGTGCCTGCGCAGGTTACCATTGTCTAGTCCTTCCACTCTCAATGGACTACGACGTCCCAAGTCGTTTTCCTTGACGTCATGGCCTTAGAACACCGTCAACTACGTATACCGGCCTCTAAAGGCTGTAATATGACCTTTTGTCGCCTAATAAAGGTGTTACACGTAAATAACGTGGTTCCACGTGCCTGCACACTACCATCGGTCTAGTCCTTCCGCTCTCAATGGACTACGACGTCCCAAGTTGTTTTCCTTGACGCCATAGGTTTAGAACACCGTCAACTACGTGTACCGGCTCTAAAGGCTGTAATGCGGCCATTTGCGGTCTAATAAAGGTGTGACACGTAAATCACGTAGTTCCACGTGCCTGCGCAGTTTACCATTGGTCTAGTCCTTCCACTCTCAATGGACTAGGACGTTTCAAGTTGTTTTTTGACGCTAAAGCTTTAGAACACCGTCAACTACGTGTACCGGCCTCTAAGGCTGTAATACGGCCTTTTGCGGTCTAATAAATGTATTACACGTAAATCCCGTGGTTCCACGCGCCAGGCAAGTTACCATTGGTCTATCCTTCCTGTCTTAATGCACTACGACGTACCAAGTCATTTTCCTTTGCGTCATGGCCTTAGAACACCGTCAACTACGTGCACAGGCCTCTAAAGGCTGTAATATGAACTTTTGTCGCCAAATAAAGGTGTTACACGTAAATCACGTGGTTCCACGCACCCAGGCAGTTACCATTGGTCTAGTCCTTCCAGTCCAATGGACTACGACGTCCCAAGTCGTTTTCCTTTGGGTCATGGCCTTAGAACACCGTCAACTACGTGCACAGGCCTCTAAAGGCTGTAATATGACCTTTTATCGCCAATAAATGTCTTACACGTAAATCACGTGGTTCCACGTGCCTGCGCAGGTTACCATTGGTCTAGTCCTTCCGCTCTCAATGGACTACGACATTCCAAGTCGTTTTCCTTTACGCTATAGCTTTAGAACACCGTCAACTACATGTACCGACCTCTAAAGGCTGTAATACGGCCTTTTGCGGTGTAATAAAGGTGTTACACGTAAATCACGTTGTTCTACGTGCCTGCGCAGGTTACCATTGGTCTAGTCCTTCCACTCTCAATTGACTACGACATTCCAAGTCGTTTTCCTTTACGCTATAGCTTTAGAACACCGTCAACTACGTGCACATGCCTCTAAAGCTGTAATATGACTTTTGTCGCCTAATTAAATGTTACACGTAAATCACGTGGTTCCACGTGCCTGCGCATGTTACATTGGTCTAGTCCTTCCACTCTCAATGGACTACACTGTCCCAAGTCGTTTTCCTTGACGCCATAGGTTTAGAACACCGTCAACTACGTGTACCGGCCTCTAAAGGCCGTAATACGGCTTTTTGCGGTCTAATAAATGTTTGCACGTAATCACGTGGTTCCACGTCTGCGCAGGTTACCATTAGTCTAGTCCTTCCACTCTCAATGGACTACGGCGTTCCAAGTCGTTTTCCTTGACGTTTGGCCTTAGAACACGTCAACTACGTGTACCGGCCTCTACTGTAATACGGCCTTTTTGCGGTCTAATAAAGGTGTTACACGTAATCACGTGGTTCCACGAGCCCAGCAAGTTACCATGGTCTAGTCCTTCCATTCAATGGACTACGACGTCCCAAGTCGTTTTCCTTTGCGTCATGGCCTTAGAACACCGTCAACTACGTGCACAGCCCTCTAAAGGCTGTAATATGACCTTTTGTCGCCTAATAAAGGTGTTACACGTAAATCACGTGTTTCACCGCGCCCAGGCAAGTTACCATTGGTCTAGTCCTTCCAGTCTCATTGGACTACGACGTTCCAAGTCGCTTTCCTGTGCGTCATGGCCTTAGAACACCGTGAACTACGTGCACAGCCTCTAAACGCTGTAATATGACCTTTTGTAGCCTAATAAAGGTGTTACACGTAAATCACGTGGTTCCGCGTGCCTGCGCAGGCTACCATCGGTCTAGTCCTTCCACTCTCAATGGACTAGGACGTCCCAAGTCGTTTTCCTTGACGCCATAGGTTTAGAACACCGTCAACTACGTGTACCGGCCTCTAAAGGCTGTAATACGGCTTTTGCTCTAATAAAGGTGTTACACGTAAATCACGTGTTCCACGTGCCTGCGCAGGTTACCATTGGTCTAGTCCTTCCACTCTCAATGGACTAGGACGTTCCAAGTCGTTTTCCTTGACGCTAAATCTTTAGAACACCGTCAGCTACGTGTACGGCCTCTAAAGGCTGTAATGTGACCTTTTTCGCCTAATAAAAGGTGTTACACGTAAATCACGTGGTTCCACGTGCCTGCACAGGTTACCATCGGTCTAGTCCTTCCAGTCTCAATGGACTACGGCGTCCCAAGTCATTTTCCTTTGCGTCATGGCCTTAGAACACCGTCAACTACGTGCACAGGCCTCTAAAGGCTGTAATATGACCTTTTGTCGCCAATAAATGTTGTACGCGTAAATCACGTGGTTCCACGCGCCCAGGCAAGTTACCATCGGTCTAGTCCTTCCATTCTCAAAGGACTACGACGTTCCAAGTCGCTTTCCTTTGCGTCATGGCCTTAGAACACCGTGAACTACGTGCACAGGCCTCTAAACGCTGTAATATGACCTTTGTCGCCTAATAAAGGTGTTACACGTAAATCACGTGGTTCCACGTGCTGCGCAGGCTACCATCGGTCTAGTCCTTCCACTCTCAATGGACTACGACGCCCAAGTCGTTTTCCTGACGCCATAGGTTTAGAACACCGTCAACTACGTGTACCGGCCTCTAAAGGCGTAATACGGCTTTTTGCGGTCTAATAAAGGTGTTACACGTAAATCACGTGGTTCCACGTGCCTGCGCAGGTTACCATTGGTCTAGTCCTTCCACTCTCAATGGACTAGGACATTCCAAGTCGTTTTCCTTGACGCTAAATCGTTAGAACACCGTCAACTATGTACCGGCCTCTAAAGGCTGTAATACGGCCTTTTGCGGTCTAATAAATGTGTTACACGTAAATCACGTGTTCCACGTGCCTGCGCAGGTTACCATTGTCTAGTCCTTCCACTCTCAATGGACTACGACGTCCCAAGTCGTTTTCCTTGACGTCATGGCCTTAGAACACCGTCAACTACGTATACCGGCCTCTAAAGGCTGTAATATGACCTTTTGTCGCCTAATAAAGGTGTTACACGTAAATAACGTGGTTCCACGTGCCTGCGCACTACCATCGGTCTAGTCCTTCCGCTCTCAATGGACTACGACGTCCCAAGTTGTTTTCCTTGACGCCATAGGTTTAGAAACACGTCAACTACGTGTACCGGCTCTAAAGGCTGTAATGCGGCTTTTGCGGTCTAATAAAGGTGTGACACGTAAATCACGTGGTTCCACGTGCCTGCGCAGTTTACCATTGGTCTAGTCCTTCCACTCTCAATGGACTAGGACGTTCAAGTGTTTTTTATTGACGCTAAAGCTTTAGAACACCGTCAACTACGTGTACCGGCCTCTAAATGGCTGTAATACGGCCTTTTGCGGTCTAATAAATGTATTACACGTAAATCCGTGGTTCCACGTGCCCAGGCAGTTACCATTGGTCTATCCTTCCTGTCTCAATGACTACGACGTACCAAGTCATTTTCCTTGCGTCATGGCCTTAGAACACCGTCAACTACGTGCACAGGCCTCTAAAGGCTGTAATATGAACTTTTGTCGCCAAATAAAGGTGTTACACGTAAATCACGTGGTTCCACGCACCCAGGCAAGTTACCATTGGTCTAGTCCTTCCAGTCCAATGGACTACGACGTCCCAAGTCGTTTTCCTTTGCGTCATGGCCTTAGAACACCGTCAACTACGTGCACGGCCTCTAAAGGCTGTAATATGACCTTTTATCGCCAATAAATGTCTTACACGTAAATCACGTGGTTCCACGTGCCTGCGCAGTTACCATTGGTCTAGTCCTTCCACTCTCAATGGACTACGACATTCCAAGTCGTTTTCCTTTACGCTATAGCTTTAGAACACCGTCAACTACGTGTACCGCCTCTAAAGGCTGTAATACGGCTTTTGCGGTGTAATAAAGGTGTTACACGTAAATCACGTTGTTCACGTGCCTGCCAGGTTACCATTGGTCTAGTCCTTCCACTCTCAATTGGACTACGATTCCAAGTCGTTTTCCTTTACGCTATAGCTTTAGAACACCGTCAACTACGTGCACAGCCTCTAAAGCAGTAATATGACTTTTGTCGCCTATTAAATGTTACACGTAAATCACGTGGTTCCACGTGCCTGCGCATTAACCATTGGTCTAGTCCTTCCACTCTCAATGGACTACACTGTCCCAAGTCGTTTTCCTTGACGCCATAGGTTTAGAACACCGTCAACTACGTGTACCGGCCTCTAAAGGCGTAATACGGCTTTTGCGGTCTAATAAATGTTTGCACGTAAATCACGTTTCCACGTCTGCGCAGGTTACCATTGGTCTAGTCCTTCCACTCTCAATGGACTACGGCGTTCCAAGTCGTTTTCCTTGACGTATGGCCTTAGAACACGTCAACTACGTGTACCGGCCTCGAAATACTGTAATACGGCCTTTTTGCGGTCTAATAAAGGTGTTACACGTACTTCACGTGGTTCCACGGCCCAGACAAGTTACCAATGGTCTAGTCCTTCCAGTTCAATGGACTACGACGTCCAAGTCGTTTTCCTTTGCGACATGGCCTTAGAACACCGTCAACTACGTGCACAGCCTCTAAAGGCTGTAATATGACCTTTTGTCGCCTAATAAAGGTGTTACACGTAAATCACGTGTTTCACGCGCCAGGCAAGTTACCATTGGTCTAGTCCTTCCAGTCTCAATGGACTACGACGTTCCAAGTCGCTTTCCTTTGCGTCATGGCCTTAGAACACCGTGAACTACGTGCACAGCCTCTAAACGCTGTAATATGACCTTTTGTGCCTAATAAAGGTGTTACACGTAAATCACGTGGTTCCGCGTGCCTGCGCAGGCTACCATCGGTCTAGTCCTTCCACTCTCAATGGACTAGGACGTCCAAGTCGTTTTCCTTGACGCCATAGGTTTAGAACACCGTCAACTACGTGTACCGGCCTCTAAAGGCTGTAATACGGCTTTTGCGGTCTAATAAAGGTGTTACACGTAAATCACGTGGTTCCACGTGCCTGCGCAGGTTACCATTGGTCTAGTCCTTCCACTCTCAATGGACTAGGACGTTCCAAGTCGTTTTCCTTGACGCTAATCTTTAGAACACCGTCAACTACGTGTACCGGCCTCTAAAGGCTGTAATACGGCCTTTTGCGTCTAATAAAGTGTTACGTAAATCACGTGGTTCCACGTGCCTGCGCAGGTTACCATTGGTCTAGTCCTTCCACTCTCAATGACTACGACGTCCCAAGTCGTTTTCCTTGCGTCATGGCCTTAGAACACCGTCAACTACGTGCACAGGCCTCTAAAGGCTGTAATATGACCTTTGTCGCCTAATAAAGTGTTACACGTAAATCACGTGGTTCCACGTGTTTGCGCAGGTTACCATTGGTCTAGTCCTTCCACTCTCAATGGACTAGGACGTTCCAAGTCGTTTTCTTGACGTTAAAGCTTTAGAACACCGTCAACTACGATACCGGCCTCTAGAGACTGTAATAAGGCCTTTTGCGTATAATAAAGGTGTTACACGTAAATCACGTGGTTCCACGCGCCCAGGCAAGTTACCATTGGTCTAGTCCTTCCAGTCTCAATGGACTACGACGTCCCAAGTCGTTTTCCTTTGCGTCATGGCCTTAGAACACCGTCAACTACGTGCACAGGCCTCTAAAGGCTGTAATATGACCTTTTGTCGCCTAATAAAGGTGTTACACGTAAATCACGTTATTCCACATGCCTTCGCAGGTTACCATTGGTCTAGTCCTTCCAATCTCAATAGACTACGACGTCCCAATTTGTTTTCCTTGGCGTCATGGCCTTAGAACACCGTCAACTACGTGCACAGGCCTCTAAAGGCTGTAATGTGACCTTTTGTCGCCTAATAAAGGTGTTACACGTAAATCACGTGGTTCCACGTGCTTGCACAGGTTACCATCGGTCTAGTCCTTCCAGTCTCAATGGACTACGACGTCCCAAGTCATTTTCCTTTGCGTCATGGCCTTAGAACACAATCAACTACGTGCACAGGCCTCTAAAGGCTGTAATATGACCTTTTGTCGCCCAATAAATGTCTTACGCGTAAATGACGTGGTTACACGTGCCGGCGCAGGTTACCATTGGTCTAGTCCTTCCACTCTCAATGGACTACGACATTCCAAGGCGTTTTCCTTTACGCTATAGCTTTAGAACACCGTCAACTACGTGCACAGGCCTCTAAATGCTGTAATATGACCTTTTGTCGCCAAATAAAGGTGTTACACGTAAATCGCGTGGTTCCACGTGCCTGCGCAGGCTACCATCGATCTAGTCCTTCCAATCTCAATGGACTTCGATGTTCCAAAACGTTTTCCTTGACGCCATAGGTTTAGAACACCGTCAACTACGTGTACCGGCCTGTAAAGGCTGTAATACGGCCTTTTGCGGTCAAATAAAGGTGTTATACGGAAATCACGTGGTTCCACGTGCCTGTCCAGGTTACCATTGGTCTAGTCCTTCCACTCTCAATGGACTAGGACGTTCAAAGTCGTCTACCTTGTCGCTAAAGCTTTAGAACACCGTCAACTACGAGTACCGGCCTCTAAAGACTGTAATAAGGCCTTTTGCGGTATAATAAAGGTGTTACACGTAAATCACGTGGTTCCACGCACCCAGGCAAGTTACCATTGGTCTAGTCCTTCCAGTCTCAATGGCCTAAGACGTGCCAAGTCGTTTTCCTTTGCTTGATGGCCTTAGAACACCGTCAACTACGTACACAGCCCTCTAAAGGCTGTAATATGAGCTTTTGTTGTCTAATAAAGGTGTTACACGTAAATCACGTGTTTCACTGCGCCCAGGCAAGTTACCATTGGTCTAGTCCTTCCAGTCTCAATGGACTACGACGTTCCCAGTCGCTTTCCTTTGCGTCATGGCCTTAGAACAACGTGAACTACGTGCACAGCCCTCTAAACGCTGTAATATGACCTTTTGTCGCCTAATAAAGGTGTTACACGTAAATCACGTGGTTCCACGTGCCTGCGCACACTACCATCGGTCTAGTCCTTCCATTCTCAATGGACTACGACGTCCCAAGTTGTTTTCCTTGACGCCATAGGTTTAGAACACCGTCAACTTCGTGTACCGGCCTCTAAAGGTTGTAATACGGCCTTTTGCGGTCAAATAAAGGAGTTATACGGAAATCACGTGTTTCCCCGCGCCCAGGCAAGTTACCATTGGTCTAGTCCTTCCACTCTCAATGGCCAAGGACGTTTCAAGTTGTTTTCCTTGACGGTAAAGCTTTAGAACACCGTCAACTACGAGTACCGGCCTCTAAAGACTGTAATAAGGCCTTTTGCGTTATAATAAAGGTGTTATACGTAAATCACGTGGTTCCACGCGCCCAGGCAAGTTACCATTGGTCTAGTCCTTCCAGTCTCAATGGACTACGACGTCCCAAGTCGTTTTCCTTTGCGTGATGGCCTTAGAACACCGTCAACTACGTGCACAGCCCTCTAAAGGCTGTAATATGACCTTTTGTCGCCTAATAAAGGTGTTACACGTAAATCACGTGTTTCCCCGCGCCCAGGCAAGTTACCATTGGTCTAGTCCTTCCAGTATCAATGGACTACGACGTTCCAAGTCGCTTTCCTTTGCGTCATGGCCTTAGAACACCGTGGACTACGTGCACAGCCCTCTAAACGCTGTAATATGACCTTTTGTCGCCTAATAAAGGTGTTACACGTAAATCACGTGGTTCCACGTGCCTGCGCAGGCTACCATCGGTCTAGTATTTCCACTCTCAATGGACTACGACGTCCCAAGTCGTTTTCCTTGACGCCATAGGTTTAGAACACCGTCAACTACGTGTACCGGCCTCTAAAGGTTGTAATACGGCATTTTGCGGTCTAATAAATGTGCTACACGTAAATCACGTGGTTCCACGTGCCTGTGCAGGTTACCATTGGTCTAGTCCTTCCACTCTCAATGAACTACGACGTTCCAAGTCGTTTTCCTTGACGCTATAGTTTTAGAACACCGTCAACTATGTGTACCGGCCTCTAAAGGCTGTAATACGGCCTTTTGCTGTCTAATAAAGGTGTTACACGTAAATCACGTGGTTCCACGTGCCTGCGCAGGTTACCATTGTCTTAGTCCTTCCACTCTCAATGACTACGACGTTCCAAGTCGTTTTCCTTGACGTCATGGCCTTAGAACACCGTCAACTACGTATACCGGCCTCTAAAGGCTGTAATATGACCTGTTGTCGCCTAATAAAGGTGTTACACGTATATCACGTGGTTCCACGTGCCTGCGCACACTACCATCGGTCTAGTCCTTCCACTCTCAATGGACTACGACGTCCCAAGTTGTTTTTCTTGACGCCATAGGTTTAGAACACCGTCAACTACGATTACCGGCCTCTAAAGACTGTAATAAGGCCTTTTTGCGTTATAATAAAGGTGTTACACGTAAATCACGTGGTTCCACGCGCCCAGGCAAGTTACCATTGGTCTAGTCCTTCCAGTCTCAATGGACTACGACGTCCAAGTCGTTTTTCCTTTGCGTCATGGCTTAGAACACCGTCAACTACGTGCACAGCCTCTAAAAGGCTGTAATATGACCTTTTTGTCGCCTATAAAGGTGTTACACGTAAATCACGTGTTTCCCGCGCCCAGGCAAGTTACCATTGGTCTAGTCCTTCCAGTATCAATGGACTACGACGTTCCAAGTCGCTTTCCTTTGCGTCATGGCCTTAGAACACCGTGAACTACGTGCACAGCCCTCTAAACGCTGTAATATGACCTTTTGTCGCCTAATAAAGGTGTTACACGTAAATCACGTGGTTCCACGTGCCTGCGCAGGCTACCATCGGTCTAGTACTTCCACTCTCAATGGACTACGACGTCCCAAGTCGTTTTTCTTGACGCCATAGGTTTAGAACACCGTCAACTACGAGTACCGGCCTCTAAAGACTGTAATAAGGCCTTTTTGCGTTATAATAAAGGTGTTACACGTAAATCACGTGGTTCCACGCGCCCAGGCAAGTCACCATTGGTCTAGTCCTTCCAGTCTCAATGGACTACGACGTCCCAAGTCGTTTTCCTTTGCGTCATGGCCTTAGAACACCGTCAACTACGTGCACAGCCCTCTAAAGGCTGTAATATGACCTTTTGTCGCCTAATAAAGGTGTTACACGTAAATCACGTGTTTCCCCGCGCCCAGGCAAGTTACCATTGGTCTAGTCCTTCCAGTATCAATGGACTACGACGTTCCAAGTCGCTTTCCTTTGCGTCATGGCCTTAGAACACCGTGAACTACGTGCACAGCCCTAATAAACGCTGTAATATGACCTTTTGTCGCCTAATAAAGGTGTTACACGTAAATCACGTGGTTCCACGTGCCTGCGCAGGCTACCATCGGTCTAGTACTTCCACTCTCAATGGACTACGACGTCCCAAGTCGTTTTCTTTGACGCCATAGGTTTAGAACACTGTCAACTACGTGTACCGGCCTCTAAAGGTTGTAATACGGCATTTTGCGGTCTAATAAATGTGCTACACGTAAATCACGTGGTTCCACGTGCCTGTGCAGGTTACCATTGGTCTAGTCCTTCCACTCTCAATGAACTACGACGTTCCAAGTCGTTTTCCTTGACGCTATAGATTTAGAACACCGTCAACTATGTGTACCGGCCTCTAAAGGCTGTAATACGGCCTTTTGCTGTCTAATAAAGGTGTTACACGTAAATCACGTGGTTCCACGTGCCTGCGCAGGTTACCATTGTCTTAGTCCTTCCACTCTCAATGGACTACGACGTTCCAAGTCGTTTTCCTTGACGTCATGGCCTTAGAACACCGTCAACTACGTATACCGGCCTCTAAAGGCTGTAATATGACCTTTTGTCGCGTAATAAAGGTGTTACACGTATATCACGTGGTTCCACGTGCCTGCGGACACTACCATCGGTCTAGTCCTTCCACTCTCAATGGACTACGACGTCCCAAGTTGTTTTTCTTGACGCCATAGGTTTAGAACACCGTCAACTACGTGTACCGGCCTCTAAAGGCTGTAATGCGGCCTTTTGCGGTCTAATAAAGGTTTGACACGTAAATCACGTGGTTCCACGTGCCTGTGCAGTTTACCATTGGTCTAGTCCTTCCACTCTCAATGGACTAGGACGTTTCAAGTTGTTTTCCTTGACGGTAAAGCTTTAGAACACCGTCAACTACGTGGACCGGCCTCTAAAGGCTGTAATATGACCTGTTGTCGCCTAATAAAGGTGTTACACGTAAATCACGTGGTTCCACGTGCCTGCACACCCTACCATCGGTCTAGTCCTTCCACTCTCAATGGACTACGACGTCCCAAGTTGTTTTCCTTGACGCAATAGGTTTAGAACACCGTCAGCTACGTATACCGGCCTCTAAAGTCTGTAATATGACCTTTTGTCGCCTAATAAAGGTGTTACACGTATATCACGTGGTTCCACGTGCCTGCGCACACTACCATCGGTCTAGTCCTTCCACTCTCAATGGACTACGACGTCCCAAGTTGTTTTTCTTGACGCCATAGGTTTAGAACACCGTCAACTACGTGTACCGGCCTCTAAAGGCTGTAATGCGGCCTTTTGCGGTCTAATAAAGGTGTGACACGTAAATCACGTGGTTCCACGTGCCTGCGCAGTTTACCATTGGTCTAGTCCTTCCACTCTCAATGGACTAGGACGTTTCAAGTTGTTTTCCTTGACGGTAAAGCTTTAGAACACCGTCAACTACGTGGACCGGCCTCTAAAGACTGTAATAAGGCCTTTTGCGGTATAATAAAGGTGTTACACGTAAATCAGGTGGTTCCCCGCGCCCAGGCAAGTTACCATTGGTCTAGTCCTTCCAGTCTCAATGGACTACGACGTTCCAAGTCGCTTTCCTTTGCGTCATGGCCTTAGAACACCGTGAACTACGTGCACAGCCCTCTAAACGCTGTAATATGACCTTTTGTCGCCTAATAAAGGTGTTACACGTAAATCACGTGGTTCCACGTGCCTGCGCAGGCTACCATCGGTCTAGTCCTTCCACTCTCAATGGACTACGACGTCCCAAGTCGTTTTCCTTGACGCCATAGGTTTAGAACACCGTCAACTACGTGTACCGGCCTCTAAAGGTTGTAATACGGCCTTTTGCGGTCTAATAAATGTGTTACACGTAAATCACGTGGTTCCACGTGCCTGCGCAGGTTACCATTGGTCTAGTCCTTCCACTCTCAATGAACTACAACGTTCCAAGTCGTTTTCCTTGACGCTATAGCTTCACAACACCGTCAACTATGTGTACCGGCCTCTAAAGGCTGTAATACGGCCTTTTGCGGTCTAATAAAGGTGTTACACGTAAATCACGTGGTTCCACGTGCCTGCGCAGGTTACCATTGTCTTAGTCCTTCCACTCTCAATGGACTACGACGTTCGAAGTCGTTTTCCTTGACGTCATGGCCTTAGAACACCGTCAACTACGTATACCGGCCTCTAAAGGCTGTAATATGACCTTTTGTCGCGTAATAAAGGTGTTACACGTATATCACGTGGTTCCACGTGCCTGCGGACACTACCATCGGTCTAGTCCTTCCACTCTCAATGGACTACGACGTCCCAAGTTGTTTTTCTTGACGCCATAGGTTTAGAACACCGTCAACTACGTGTACCGGCCTCTAAAGGCTGTAATGCGGCCTTTTGCGGTCTAATAAAGGTGTGACACGTAATCACGTGGTTCACGTGCCTGTGCAGTTTACCATTTGTCTAGTCCTTCCACTCTCAATGGACTAGGACGTTTCAAGTTGTTTTCCTTGACGGTAAAGCTTTAGAACACCGTCAACTACGTGGACCGGCCTCTAAAGGCTGTAATATGACCTGTTGTCGCCTAATAAAGGTGTTACACGTAAATCACGTGGTTCCACGTGCCTGCACACACTACCATCGGTCTAGTCCTTCCACTCTCAATGGACTACGACGTCCCAAGTTGTTTTTCTTGACGCCATAGGTTTAGAACACCGTCAACTACGTGTACCGGCCTCTAAAGGCTGTAATGCGGCCTTTTGCGGTCTAATAAAGGTGTGACACGTAAATCACGTGGTTCCACGTGCCTGTGCAGTTTACCATTGGTCTAGTCCTTCCACTCTCAATGGACTAGGACGTTTCAAGTTGTTTTCCTTGACGGTAAAGCTTTAGAACACCGTCAACTACGTGGACCGGCCTCTAAAGGCTGTAATATGACCTGTTGTCGCCTAATAAAGGTGTTACACGTAAATCACGTGGTTCCACGTGCCTGCACACACTTACCATCGGTCTAGTCCTTCCACTCTCAATGGACTACGACGTCCAAGTTGTTTTCCTTGACGCAATAGGTTTAGAACACCGTCAGCTACGTATACCGGCCTCTAAAGGCTGTAATATGACCTTTTGTCGCCTAATAAAGGTGTTACACGTATATCACGTGGTTCCACGTGCCTGCGCACACTACCATCGGTCTAGTCCTTCCACTCTCAATGGACTACGACGTCCCAAGTTGTTTTCTTGACGCCATAGGTTTAGAACACCGTCAACTACGTGTACCGGCCTCTAAAGGCTGTAATGCGGCTTTTGCGGTCTAATAAAGGTGTGACACGTAAATCACGTGGTTCCACGTGCCTGCGCAGTTTACCATTGGTCTAGTCCTTCCACTCTCAATGGACTAGGACGTTTCAAGTTGTTTCCTTGACGAGTAAGCTTTAGAACACCGTCAA
>JASGCC010005440.1:0-15984 GCA_030067915.1 Hydractinia echinata
ACTAAAACCCATGAGACTTGTAGTTTTCAAAAATTTTTCATTTTTGATGAGACGCCGAATGAAAGCAGTTTAATCGCCGGCAACCGAAAACCCGCGATTTCCCGTAAATCCCGTATAGTCGAATGTATACAAAGAAAGTAAGCAGGGAGTAAACTCATTTCCCGAACGATTTTTAAAATTATTTTTTCACCACTAAAACCCATGAGACTTGTAGTTTTCAAAAATTTTTCATTTTTGATGAGACGCCGAATGAAAGCAGTTTAATCGCCGGCAACCGAAAACCCGCGATTTCCCGTAAATCCCGTATAGTCGAATGTATACAAAGAAAGTAAGCAGGAGTAAACTCATTTCCCGAACGATTTTTAAAATTATTTTTTCACCACTAAAACCCATGAGACTTGTAGTTTTCAAAAATATTTTCATTTTTGATGAGACGCCGAATGAAAGCAGTTTAATCGCCGGCAACCGAAAACCCGCGATTTCCCGTAAATCCCGTATAGTCGAATGTATACAAAGAAAGTAAGCAGGGAGTAAACTCATTTCCCGAACGATTTTTAAAATTATTTTTTCACCACTAAAACCCATGAGACTTGTAGTTTTCAAAAATATTTTCATTTTTGATGAGACGCCGAATGAAAGCAGTTTAATCGCCGGCAACCGAAAACCCGCGATTTCCCGTAAATCCCGTATAGTCGAATGTATACAAAGAAAGTAAGCAGGGAGTAAACTCATTTCCCGAACGATTTTTAAAATTATTTTTTCACCACTAAAACCCATGAGACTTGTAGTTTTCAAAAATTTTTCATTTTTGATGAGACGCCGAATGAAAGCAGTTTAATCGCCGGCAACCGAAAACCCGCGATTTCCCGTAAATCCCGGACTCGGCCCGTATAGTCGAATGTATACAAAGAAAGTAAGCAGGGAGTAAACTCATTTCCCGAACGATTTTTAAAATTATTTTTTCACCACTAAAACCCATGAGACTTGTAGTTTTCAAAAATATTTTCATTTTTGATGAGACGCCGAATGAAAGCAGTTTAATCGCCGGCAACCGAAAACCCGCGATTTCCCGTAAATCCCGTATAGTCGAATGTATACAAAGAAAGTAAGCAGGGAGTAAACTCATTTCCCGAACGATTTTTAAAATTATTTTTTCACCACTAAAACCCATGAGACTTGTAGTTTTCAAAAATATTTTCATTTTTGATGAGACGCCGAATGAAAGCAGTTTAATCGCCGGCAACCGAAAACCCGCGATTTCCCGTAAATCCCGTATAGTCGAATGTATACAAAGAAAGTAAGCAGGGAGTAAACTCATTTCCCGAACGATTTTTAAAATTATTTTTTCACCACTAAAACCCATGAGACTTGTAGTTTTCAAAAATATTTTCATTTTTGATGAGACGCCGAATGAAAGCAGTTTAATCGCCGGCAACCGAAAACCCGCGATTTCCCGTAAATATCCCGTATAGTCGAATGTATACAAAGAAAGTAAGCAGGGAGTAAACTCATTTCCCGAACGATTTTTAAAATTATTTTTTCACCACTAAAACCCATGAGACTTGTAGTTTTCAAAAATATTTTCATTTTTGATGAGACGCCGAATGAAAGCAGTTTAATCGCCGGCAACCGAAAACCCGCGATTTCCCGTAAATCCCGATCGCCCGTATAGTCGAATGTATACAAAGAAAGTAAGCAGGGAGTAAACTCATTTCCCGAACGATTTTTAAAATTATTTTTTCACCACTAAAACCCATGAGACTTGTAGTTTTCAAAAATATTTTCATTTTTGATGAGACGCCGAATGAAAGCAGTTTAATCGCCGGCAACCGAAAACCCGCGATTTCCCGTAAATCCCATCCCGTATAGTCGAATGTATACAAAGAAAGTAAGCAGGGAGTAAACTCATTTCCCGAACGATTTTTAAAATTATTTTTTCACCACTAAAACCCATGAGACTTGTAGTTTTCAAAAATATTTTCATTTTGATGAGACGCCGAATGAAAGCAGTTTAATCGCCGGCAACCGAAAACCCGCGATTTCCCGTAAATCCCGTATAGTCGAATGTATACAAAGAAAGTAAGCAGGGAGTAAACTCATTTCCCGAACGATTTTTAAAATTATTTTTTCACCACTAAAACCCATGAGACTTGTAGTTTTCAAAAATATTTTCATTTTGATGAGACGCCGAATGAAAGCAGTTTAATCGCCGGCAACCGAAAACCCGCGATTTCCCGTAAATCCCGGATCCCGTATAGTCGAATGTATACAAAGAAAGTAAGCAGGGAGTAAACTCATTTCCCGAACGATTTTTAAAATTATTTTTTCACCACTAAAACCCATGAGACTTGTAGTTTTCAAAAATATTTTCATTTTGATGAGACGCCGAATGAAAGCAGTTTAATCGCCGGCAACCGAAAACCCGCGATTTCCCGTAAATCCCGTATAGTCGAATGTATACAAAGAAAGTAAGCAGGGAGTAAACTCATTTCCCGAACGATTTTTAAAATTATTTTTTCACCACTAAAACCCATGAGACTTGTAGTTTTCAAAAATATTTTCATTTTGATGAGACGCCGAATGAAAGCAGTTTAATCGCCGGCAACCGAAAACCCGCGATTTCCCGTAAATCCCGGATCCCGTATAGTCGAATGTATACAAAGAAAGTAAGCAGGGAGTAAACTCATTTCCCGAACGATTTTTAAAATTATTTTTTCACCACTAAAACCCATGAGACTTGTAGTTTTCAAAAATATTTTCATTTTGATGAGACGCCGAATGAAAGCAGTTTAATCGCCGGCAACCGAAAACCCGCGATTTCCCGTAAATCCCGTATAGTCGAATGTATACAAAGAAAGTAAGCAGGGAGTAAACTCATTTCCCGAACGATTTTTAAAATTATTTTTTCACCACTAAAACCCATGAGACTTGTAGTTTTCAAAAATATTTTCATTTTGATGAGACGCCGAATGAAAGCAGTTTAATCGCCGGCAACCGAAAACCCGCGATTTCCCGTAAATCCCGTATAGTCGAATGTATACAAAGAAAGTAAGCAGGGAGTAAACTCATTTCCCGAACGATTTTTAAAATTATTTTTTCACCACTAAAACCCATGAGACTTGTAGTTTTCAAAAATATTTTCATTTTGATGAGACGCCGAATGAAAGCAGTTTAATCGCCGGCAACCGAAAACCCGCGATTTCCCGTAAATCCCGTATAGTCGAATGTATACAAAGAAAGTAAGCAGGGAGTAAACTCATTTCCCGAACGATTTTTAAAATTATTTTTTCACCACTAAAACCCATGAGACTTGTAGTTTTCAAAAATATTTTCATTTTTGATGAGACGCCGAATGAAAGCAGTTTAATCGCCGGCAACCGAAAACCCGCGATTTCCCGTAAATCCCGTATAGTCGAATGTATACAAAGAAAGTAAGCAGGGAGTAAACTCATTTCCCGAACGATTTTTAAAATTATTTTTTCACCACTAAAACCCATGAGACTTGTAGTTTTCAAAAATATTTTCATTTTGATGAGACGCCGAATGAAAGCAGTTTAATCGCCGGCAACCGAAAACCCGCGATTTCCCGTAAATCCCGTATAGTCGAATGTATACAAAGAAAGTAAGCAGGGAGTAAACTCATTTCCCGAACGATTTTTAAAATTATTTTTTCACCACTAAAACCCATGAGACTTGTAGTTTTCAAAAATATTTTCATTTTGATGAGACGCCGAATGAAAGCAGTTTAATCGCCGGCAACCGAAAACCCGCGATTTCCCGTAAATCCCGGATCCCGTATAGTCGAATGTATACAAAAGAAAGTAAGCAGGGAGTAAACTCATTTCCCGAACGATTTTTAAAATTATTTTTTCACCACTAAAACCCATGAGACTTGTAGTTTTCAAAAATATTTTCATTTTGATGAGACGCCGAATGAAAGCAGTTTAATCGCCGGCAACCGAAAACCCGCGATTTCCCGTAAATCCCGTATAGTCGAATGTATACAAAGAAAGTAAGCAGGGAGTAAACTCATTTCCCGAACGATTTTTAAAATTATTTTTTCACCACTAAAACCCATGAGACTTGTAGTTTTCAAAAATATTTTCATTTTGATGAGACGCCGAATGAAAGCAGTTTAATCGCCGGCAACCGAAAACCCGCGATTTCCCGTAAATCCGACGTATAGTCGAATGTATACAAAGAAAGTAAGCAGGGAGTAAACTCATTTCCCGAACGATTTTTAAAATTATTTTTTCACCACTAAAACCCATGAGACTTGTAGTTTTCAAAAATATTTTCATTTTGATGAGACGCCGAATGAAAGCAGTTTAATCGCCGGCAACCGAAAACCCGCGATTTCCCGTAAATCCCCTCGTATAGTCGAATGTATACAAAGAAAGTAAGCAGGGAGTAAACTCATTTCCCGAACGATTTTTAAAATTTTTTCACCACTAAAACCCATGAGACTTGTAGTTTTCAAAAATATTTTCATTTTGATGAGACGCCGAATGAAAGCAGTTTAATCGCCGGCAACCGAAAACCCGCGATTTCCCGTAAATCCCGTATAGTCGAATGTATACAAAGAAAGTAAGCAGGGAGTAAACTCATTTCCCGAACGATTTTTAAAATTATTTTTTCACCACTAAAACCCATGAGACTTGTAGTTTTCAAAAATATTTTCATTTTGATGAGACGCCGAATGAAAGCAGTTTAATCGCCGGCAACCGAAAACCCGCGATTTCCCGTAAATCGGACTCGCCGTATAGTCGAATGTATACAAAGAAAGTAAGCAGGGAGTAAACTCATTTCCCGAACGATTTTTAAAATTATTTTTTCACCACTAAAACCCATGAGACTTGTAGTTTTCAAAAATATTTTCATTTTGATGAGACGCCGAATGAAAGCAGTTTAATCGCCGGCAACCGAAAACCCGCGATTTCCCGTAAATCCCGTATAGTCGAATGTATACAAAGAAAGTAAGCAGGGAGTAAACTCATTTCCCGAACGATTTTTAAAATTATTTTTTCACCACTAAAACCCATGAGACTTGTAGTTTTCAAAAATATTTTCATTTTGATGAGACGCCGAATGAAAGCAGTTTAATCGCCGGCAACCGAAAACCCGCGATTTCCCGTAAAATCCCGTATAGTCGAATGTATACAAAGAAAGTAAGCAGGGAGTAAACTCATTTCCCGAACGATTTTTAAAATTATTTTTTCACCACTAAAACCCATGAGACTTGTAGTTTTCAAAAATATTTTCATTTTGATGAGACGCCGAATGAAAGCAGTTTAATCGCCGGCAACCGAAAACCCGCGATTTCCCGTAAATCCCGTATAGTCGAATGTATACAAAGAAAGTAAGCAGGGAGTAAACTCATTTCCCGAACGATTTTTAAAATTATTTTTTCACCACTAAAACCCATGAGACTTGTAGTTTTCAAAAATATTTTCATTTTGATGAGACGCCGAATGAAAGCAGTTTAATCGCCGGCAACCGAAAACCCGCGATTTCCCGTAAATCCCGTATAGTCGAATGTATACAAAGAAAGTAAGCAGGGAGTAAACTCATTTCCCGAACGATTTTTAAAATTTTTTTTCACCACTAAAACCCATGAGACTTGTAGTTTTCAAAAATATTTTCATTTTTGATGAGACGCCGAATGAAAGCAGTTTAATCGCCGGCAACCGAAAACCCGCGATTTCCCGTAAATCCCGTATAGTCGAATGTATACAAAGAAAGTAAGCAGGGAGTAAACTCATTTCCCGAACGATTTTTAAAATTATTTTTTCACCACTAAAACCCATGAGACTTGTAGTTTTCAAAAATATTTTCATTTTGATGAGACGCCGAATGAAAGCAGTTTAATCGCCGGCAACCGAAAACCCGCGATTTCCCGTAAATCCCGGATCCCGTATAGTCGAATGTATACAAAGAAAGTAAGCAGGGAGTAAACTCATTTCCCGAACGATTTTTAAAATTATTTTTTCACCACTAAAACCCATGAGACTTGTAGTTTTCAAAAATATTTTCATTTTGATGAGACGCCGAATGAAAGCAGTTTAATCGCCGGCAACCGAAAACCCGCGATTTCCCGTAAATCCCGTATAGTCGAATGTATACAAAGAAAGTAAGCAGGGAGTAAACTCATTTCCCGAACGATTTTTAAAATTATTTTTTCACCACTAAAACCCATGAGACTTGTAGTTTTCAAAAATATTTTCATTTTTGATGAGACGCCGAATGAAAGCAGTTTAATCGCCGGCAACCGAAAACCCGCGATTTCCCGTAAATCCCGTATAGTCGAATGTATACAAAGAAAGTAAGCAGGGAGTAAACTCATTTCCCGAACGATTTTTAAAATTATTTTTTCACCACTAAAACCCATGAGACTTGTAGTTTTCAAAAATATTTTCATTTTGATGAGACGCCGAATGAAAGCAGTTTAATCGCCGGCAACCGAAAACCCGCGATTTCCCGTAAATCCCGTATAGTCGAATGTATACAAAGAAAGTAAGCAGGGAGTAAACTCATTTCCCGAACGATTTTTAAAATTATTTTTTCACCACTAAAACCCATGAGACTTGTAGTTTTCAAAAATATTTTCATTTTGATGAGACGCCGAATGAAAGCAGTTTAATCGCCGGCAACCGAAAACCCGCGATTTCCCGTAAATCCCGTATAGTCGAATGTATACAAAGAAAGTAAGCAGGGAGTAAACTCATTTCCCGAACGATTTTTAAAATTATTTTTTCACCACTAAAACCCATGAGACTTGTAGTTTTCAAAAATATTTTCATTTTGATGAGACGCCGAATGAAAGCAGTTTAATCGCCGGCAACCGAAAACCCGCGATTTCCCGTAAATCCCGTATAGTCGAATGTATACAAAGAAAGTAAGCAGGGAGTAAACTCATTTCCCGAACGATTTTTAAAATTATTTTTTCACCACTAAAACCCATGAGACTTGTAGTTTTCAAAAATATTTTCATTTTGATGAGACGCCGAATGAAAGCAGTTTAATCGCCGGCAACCGAAAACCCGCGATTTCCCGTAAATCCCATCCCGTATAGTCGAATGTATACAAAGAAAGTAAGCAGGGAGTAAACTCATTTCCCGAACGATTTTTAAAATTATTTTTTCACCACTAAAACCCATGAGACTTGTAGTTTTCAAAAATATTTTCATTTTGATGAGACGCCGAATGAAAGCAGTTTAATCGCCGGCAACCGAAAACCCGCGATTTCCCGTAAATCCCGTATAGTCGAATGTATACAAAGAAAGTAAGCAGGGAGTAAACTCATTTCCCGAACGATTTTTAAAATTATTTTTTCACCACTAAAACCCATGAGACTTGTAGTTTTCAAAAATATTTTCATTTTGATGAGACGCCGAATGAAAGCAGTTTAATCGCCGGCAACCGAAAACCCGCGATTTCCCGTAAATCCCGATCGGCCCGTATAGTCGAATGTATACAAAGAAAGTAAGCAGGGAGTAAACTCATTTCCCGAACGATTTTTAAAATTATTTTTTCACCACTAAAACCCATGAGACTTGTAGTTTTCAAAAATATTTTCATTTTGATGAGACGCCGAATGAAAGCAGTTTAATCGCCGGCAACCGAAAACCCGCGATTTCCCGTAAATCCCGGATCCCGTATAGTCGAATGTATACAAAGAAAGTAAGCAGGGAGTAAACTCATTTCCCGAACGATTTTTAAAATTATTTTTTCACCACTAAAACCCATGAGACTTGTAGTTTTCAAAAATATTTTCATTTTGATGAGACGCCGAATGAAAGCAGTTTAATCGCCGGCAACCGAAAACCCGCGATTTCCCGTAAATCCCGTATAGTCGAATGTATACAAAGAAAGTAAGCAGGGAGTAAACTCATTTCCCGAACGATTTTTAAAATTATTTTTTCACCACTAAAACCCATGAGACTTGTAGTTTTCAAAAATATTTTCATTTTGATGAGACGCCGAATGAAAGCAGTTTAATCGCCGGCAACCGAAAACCCGCGATTTCCCGTAAATCCCGTATAGTCGAATGTATACAAAGAAAGTAAGCAGGGAGTAAACTCATTTCCCGAACGATTTTTAAAATTATTTTTTCACCACTAAAACCCATGAGACTTGTAGTTTTCAAAAATATTTTCATTTTGATGAGACGCCGAATGAAAGCAGTTTAATCGCCGGCAACCGAAAACCCGCGATTTCCCGTAAATCCCGTATAGTCGAATGTATACAAAGAAAGTAAGCAGGGAGTAAACTCATTTCCCGAACGATTTTTAAAATTATTTTTTCACCACTAAAACCCATGAGACTTGTAGTTTTCAAAAATATTTTCATTTTGATGAGACGCCGAATGAAAGCAGTTTAATCGCCGGCAACCGAAAACCCGCGATTTCCCGTAAATCCCGGATCCCGTATAGTCGAATGTATACAAAGAAAGTAAGCAGGGAGTAAACTCATTTCCCGAACGATTTTTAAAATTATTTTTTCACCACTAAAACCCATGAGACTTGTAGTTTTCAAAAATATTTTCATTTTGATGAGACGCCGAATGAAAGCAGTTTAATCGCCGGCAACCGAAAACCCGCGATTTCCCGTAAATCCCGTATAGTCGAATGTATACAAAGAAAGTAAGCAGGGAGTAAACTCATTTCCCGAACGATTTTTAAAATTATTTTTTCACCACTAAAACCCATGAGACTTGTAGTTTTCAAAAATATTTTCATTTTGATGAGACGCCGAATGAAAGCAGTTTAATCGCCGGCAACCGAAAACCCGCGATTTCCCGTAAATCCCGTATAGTCGAATGTATACAAAGAAAGTAAGCAGGGAGTAAACTCATTTCCCGAACGATTTTTAAAATTATTTTTTCACCACTAAAACCCATGAGACTTGTAGTTTTCAAAAATATTTTCATTTTGATGAGACGCCGAATGAAAGCAGTTTAATCGCCGGCAACCGAAAACCCGCGATTTCCCGTAAATCCCGTATAGTCGAATGTATACAAAGAAAGTAAGCAGGGAGTAAACTCATTTCCCGAACGATTTTTAAAATTATTTTTTCACCACTAAAACCCATGAGACTTGTAGTTTTCAAAAATATTTTCATTTTGATGAGACGCCGAATGAAAGCAGTTTAATCGCCGGCAACCGAAAACCCGCGATTTCCCGTAAATCCCGGATCCCGTATAGTCGAATGTATACAAAGAAAGTAAGCAGGGAGTAAACTCATTTCCCGAACGATTTTTAAAATTATTTTTTCACCACTAAAACCCATGAGACTTGTAGTTTTCAAAAATATTTTCATTTTTGATGAGACGCCGAATGAAAGCAGTTTAATCGCCGGCAACCGAAAACCCGCGATTTCCCGTAAATCCCGTATAGTCGAATGTATACAAAGAAAGTAAGCAGGGAGTAAACTCATTTCCCGAACGATTTTTAAAATTATTTTTTCACCACTAAAACCCATGAGACTTGTAGTTTTCAAAAATATTTTCATTTTTGATGAGACGCCGAATGAAAGCAGTTTAATCGCCGGCAACCGAAAACCCGCGATTTCCCGTAAATCCCGTATAGTCGAATGTATACAAAGAAAGTAAGCAGGGAGTAAACTCATTTCCCGAACGATTTTTAAAATTATTTTTTCACCACTAAAACCCATGAGACTTGTAGTTTTCAAAAATATTTTCATTTTGATGAGACGCCGAATGAAAGCAGTTTAATCGCCGGCAACCGAAAACCCGCGATTTCCCGTAAATCCCGTATAGTCGAATGTATACAAAGAAAGTAAGCAGGGAGTAAACTCATTTCCCGAACGATTTTTAAAATTATTTTTTCACCACTAAAACCCATGAGACTTGTAGTTTTCAAAAATATTTTCATTTTTGATGAGACGCCGAATGAAAGCAGTTTAATCGCCGGCAACCGAAAACCCGCGATTTCCCGTAAATCCCGTATAGTCGAATGTATACAAAGAAAGTAAGCAGGGAGTAAACTCATTTCCCGAACGATTTTTAAAATTATTTTTTCACCACTAAAACCCATGAGACTTGTAGTTTTCAAAAATATTTTCATTTTGATGAGACGCCGAATGAAAGCAGTTTAATCGCCGGCAACCGAAAACCCGCGATTTCCCGTAAATCCCGGATCCCCGTATAGTCGAATGTATACAAAGAAAGTAAGCAGGGAGTAAACTCATTTCCCGAACGATTTTTAAAATTATTTTTTCACCACTAAAACCCATGAGACTTGTAGTTTTCAAAAATATTTTCATTTTGATGAGACGCCGAATGAAAGCAGTTTAATCGCCGGCAACCGAAAACCCGCGATTTCCCGTAAATCCCGTATAGTCGAATGTATACAAAGAAAGTAAGCAGGGAGTAAACTCATTTCCCGAACGATTTTTAAAATTATTTTTTCACCACTAAAACCCATGAGACTTGTAGTTTTCAAAAATATTTTCATTTTGATGAGACGCCGAATGAAAGCAGTTTAATCGCCGGCAACCGAAAACCCGCGATTTCCCGTAAATCCCCTCGTATAGTCGAATGTATACAAAGAAAGTAAGCAGGGAGTAAACTCATTTCCCGAACGATTTTTAAAATTATTTTTTCACCACTAAAACCCATGAGACTTGTAGTTTTCAAAAATATTTTCATTTTGATGAGACGCCGAATGAAAGCAGTTTAATCGCCGGCAACCGAAAACCCGCGATTTCCCGTAAATCCCGTATAGTCGAATGTATACAAAGAAAGTAAGCAGGGAGTAAACTCATTTCCCGAACGATTTTTAAAATTATTTTTTCACCACTAAAACCCATGAGACTTGTAGTTTTCAAAAATATTTTCATTTTGATGAGACGCCGAATGAAAGCAGTTTAATCGCCGGCAACCGAAAACCCGCGATTTCCCGTAAATCCCATCCCGTATAGTCGAATGTATACAAAGAAAGTAAGCAGGGAGTAAACTCATTTCCCGAACGATTTTTAAAATTATTTTTTCACCACTAAAACCCATGAGACTTGTAGTTTTCAAAAATATTTTCATTTTGATGAGACGCCGAATGAAAGCAGTTTAATCGCCGGCAACCGAAAACCCGCGATTTCCCGTAAATCCCGTATAGTCGAATGTATACAAAGAAAGTAAGCAGGGAGTAAACTCATTTCCCGAACGATTTTTAAAATTATTTTTTCACCACTAAAACCCATGAGACTTGTAGTTTTCAAAAATATTTTCATTTTTGATGAGACGCCGAATGAAAGCAGTTTAATCGCCGGCAACCGAAAACCCGCGATTTCCCGTAAATCCCGGATCCCGTATAGTCGAATGTATACAAAGAAAGTAAGCAGGGAGTAAACTCATTTCCCGAACGATTTTTAAAATTATTTTTTCACCACTAAAACCCATGAGACTTGTAGTTTTCAAAAATATTTTCATTTTGATGAGACGCCGAATGAAAGCAGTTTAATCGCCGGCAACCGAAAACCCGCGATTTCCCGTAAATCCCGTATAGTCGAATGTATACAAAGAAAGTAAGCAGGGAGTAAACTCATTTCCCGAACGATTTTTAAAATTATTTTTTCACCACTAAAACCCATGAGACTTGTAGTTTTCAAAAATATTTTCATTTTTGATGAGACGCCGAATGAAAGCAGTTTAATCGCCGGCAACCGAAAACCCGCGATTTCCCGTAAATCCCGTATAGTCGAATGTATACAAAGAAAGTAAGCAGGGAGTAAACTCATTTCCCGAACGATTTTTAAAATTATTTTTTCACCACTAAAACCCATGAGACTTGTAGTTTTCAAAAATATTTTCATTTTGATGAGACGCCGAATGAAAGCAGTTTAATCGCCGGCAACCGAAAACCCGCGATTTCCCGTAAATCCCGTATAGTCGAATGTATACAAAGAAAGTAAGCAGGGAGTAAACTCATTTCCCGAACGATTTTTAAAATTATTTTTTCACCACTAAAACCCATGAGACTTGTAGTTTTCAAAAATATTTTCATTTTGATGAGACGCCGAATGAAAGCAGTTTAATCGCCGGCAACCGAAAACCCGCGATTTCCCGTAAATCCCGGATCCCGTATAGTCGAATGTATACAAAGAAAGTAAGCAGGGAGTAAACTCATTTCCCGAACGATTTTTAAAATTATTTTTTCACCACTAAAACCCATGAGACTTGTAGTTTTCAAAAATATTTTCATTTTTGATGAGACGCCGAATGAAAGCAGTTTAATCGCCGGCAACCGAAAACCCGCGATTTCCCGTAAATCCCGTATAGTCGAATGTATACAAAGAAAGTAAGCAGGGAGTAAACTCATTTCCCGAACGATTTTTAAAAATATTTTTTCACCACTAAAACCCATGAGACTTGTAGTTTTCAAAAATATTTTCATTTTGATGAGACGCCGAATGAAAGCAGTTTAATCGCCGGCAACCGAAAACCCGCGATTTCCCGTAAATCCCGTATAGTCGAATGTATACAAAGAAAGTAAGCAGGGAGTAAACTCATTTCCCGAACGATTTTTAAAATTATTTTTTCACCACTAAAACCCATGAGACTTGTAGTTTTCAAAAATATTTTCATTTTGATGAGACGCCGAATGAAAGCAGTTTAATCGCCGGCAACCGAAAACCCGCGATTTCCCGTAAATCCCGTATAGTCGAATGTATACAAAGAAAGTAAGCAGGGAGTAAACTCATTTCCCGAACGATTTTTAAAATTATTTTTTCACCACTAAAACCCATGAGACTTGTAGTTTTCAAAAATATTTTCATTTTTGATGAGACGCCGAATGAAAGCAGTTTAATCGCCGGCAACCGAAAACCCGCGATTTCCCGTAAATCCCGTATAGTCGAATGTATACAAAGAAAGTAAGCAGGGAGTAAACTCATTTCCCGAACGATTTTTAAAATTATTTTTTCACCACTAAAACCCATGAGACTTGTAGTTTTCAAAAATATTTTCATTTTTGATGAGACGCCGAATGAAAGCAGTTTAATCGCCGGCAACCGAAAACCCGCGATTTCCCGTAAATCCCGTATAGTCGAATGTATACAAAGAAAGTAAGCAGGGAGTAAACTCATTTCCCGAACGATTTTTAAAATTATTTTTTCACCACTAAAACCCATGAGACTTGTAGTTTTCAAAAATATTTTCATTTTTGATGAGACGCCGAATGAAAGCAGTTTAATCGCCGGCAACCGAAAACCCGCGATTTCCCGTAAATCCCATCCCGTATAGTCGAATGTATACAAAGAAAGTAAGCAGGGAGTAAACTCATTTCCCGAACGATTTTTAAAATTATTTTTTCACCACTAAAACCCATGAGACTTGTAGTTTTCAAAAATATTTTCATTTTGATGAGACGCCGAATGAAAGCAGTTTAATCGCCGGCAACCGAAAACCCGCGATTTCCCGTAAATCCCGTATAGTCGAATGTATACAAAGAAAGTAAGCAGGGAGTAAACTCATTTCCCGAACGATTTTTAAAATTATTTTTTCACCACTAAAACCCATGAGACTTGTAGTTTTCAAAAATATTTTCATTTTTGATGAGACGCCGAATGAAAGCAGTTTAATCGCCGGCAACCGAAAACCCGCGATTTCCCGTAAATCCCGGATCCCGTATAGTCGAATGTATACAAAGAAAGTAAGCAGGGAGTAAACTCATTTCCCGAACGATTTTTAAAATTATTTTTTCACCACTAAAACCCATGAGACTTGTAGTTTTCAAAAATATTTTCATTTTTGATGAGACGCCGAATGAAAGCAGTTTAATCGCCGGCAACCGAAAACCCGCGATTTCCCGTAAAATCCCGTATAGTCGAATGTATACAAAGAAAGTAAGCAGGGAGTAAACTCATTTCCCGAACGATTTTTAAAATTATTTTTTCACCACTAAAACCCATGAGACTTGTAGTTTTCAAAAATATTTTCATTTTGATGAGACGCCGAATGAAAGCAGTTTAATCGCCGGCAACCGAAAACCCGCGATTTCCCGTAAATCCCGTATAGTCGAATGTATACAAAGAAAGTAAGCAGGGAGTAAACTCATTTCCCGAACGATTTTTAAAATTATTTTTTCACCACTAAAACCCATGAGACTTGTAGTTTTCAAAAATATTTTCATTTTTGATGAGACGCCGAATGAAAGCAGTTTAATCGCCGGCAACCGAAAACCCGCGATTTCCCGTAAATCCCGGATCCCGTATAGTCGAATGTATACAAAGAAAGTAAGCAGGGAGTAAACTCATTTCCCGAACGATTTTTAAAATTATTTTTTCACCACTAAAACCCATGAGACTTGTAGTTTTCAAAAATATTTTCATTTTTGATGAGACGCCGAATGAAAGCAGTTTAATCGCCGGCAACCGAAAACCCGCGATTTCCCGTAAATCCCGTATAGTCGAATGTATACAAAGAAAGTAAGCAGGGAGTAAACTCATTTCCCGAACGATTTTTAAAATTATTTTTTCACCACTAAAACCCATGAGACTTGTAGTTTTCAAAAATATTTTCATTTTGATGAGACGCCGAATGAAAGCAGTTTAATCGCCGGCAACCGAAAACCCGCGATTTCCCGTAAATCCCGTATAGTCGAATGTATACAAAGAAAGTAAGCAGGGAGTAAACTCATTTCCCGAACGATTTTTAAAATTATTTTTTCACCACTAAAACCCATGAGACTTGTAGTTTTCAAAAATATTTTCATTTTGATGAGACGCCGAATGAAAGCAGTTTAATCGCCGGCAACCGAAAACCCGCGATTTCCCGTAAATCCCGGATCCCCGTATAGTCGAATGTATACAAAGAAAGTAAGCAGGGAGTAAACTCATTTCCCGAACGATTTTTAAAATTATTTTTTCACCACTAAAACCCATGAGACTTGTAGTTTTCAAAAATATTTTCATTTTTGATGAGACGCCGAATGAAAGCAGTTTAATCGCCGGCAACCGAAAACCCGCGATTTCCCGTAAATCCCGTATAGTCGAATGTATACAAAGAAAGTAAGCAGGGAGTAAACTCATTTCCCGAACGATTTTTAAAATTATTTTTTCACCACTAAAACCCATGAGACTTGTAGTTTTCAAAAATATTTTCATTTTTGATGAGACGCCGAATGAAAGCAGTTTAATCGCCGGCAACCGAAAACCCGCGATTTCCCGTAAATCCCGTATAGTCGAATGTATACAAAGAAAGTAAGCAGGGAGTAAACTCATTTCCCGAACGATTTTTAAAATTATTTTTTCACCACTAAAACCCATGAGACTTGTAGTTTTCAAAAATATTTTCATTTTTGATGAGACGCCGAATGAAAGCAGTTTAATCGCCGGCAACCGAAAACCCGCGATTTCCCGTAAATCCCGTATAGTCGAATGTATACAAAGAAAGTAAGCAGGGAGTAAACTCATTTCCCGAACGATTTTTAAAATTATTTTTTCACCACTAAAACCCATGAGACTTGTAGTTTTCAAAAATATTTTCATTTTGATGAGACGCCGAATGAAAGCAGTTTAATCGCCGGCAACCGAAAACCCGCGATTTCCCGTAAATCCCATCCCGTATAGTCGAATGTATACAAAGAAAGTAAGCAGGGAGTAAACTCATTTCCCGAACGATTTTTAAAATTATTTTTTCACCACTAAAACCCATGAGACTTGTAGTTTTCAAAAATATTTTCATTTTTGATGAGACGCCGAATGAAAGCAGTTTAATCGCCGGCAACCGAAAACCCGCGATTTCCCGTAAATCCCGTATAGTCGAATGTATACAAAGAAAGTAAGCAGGGAGTAAACTCATTTCCCGAACGATTTTTAAAATTATTTTTTCACCACTAAAACCCATGAGACTTGTAGTTTTCAAAAATATTTTCATTTTTGATGAGACGCCGAATGAAAGCAGTTTAATCGCCGGCAACCGAAAACCCGCGATTTCCCGTAAATCCCGTATAGTCGAATGTATACAAA
>JASGCC010005441.1:0-15982 GCA_030067915.1 Hydractinia echinata
ACCGTCAACTACGTTACATGCCACTAAAGGTTGTTATATGGCTTTTTGCCGCCTAATAAAGGTCTTACACGTAAATCACGTGGTTCCACGTGCCTGCGCAGATTACCATTGGTCTATTCCATACACTCTCAACGGACTAGGACGTCACAAGTCGTTTTCCATTGGGCCATGGTCTTAAAACACCGTCAACTACATGTACAGGCGACTAAAGGCTGTTATATGGCTTTTTGCCGCCTAATAAGGGCCTTACACGTAAATTACGTGGTTCCACGGACCTCCGCAGGTTACCATCGGTCCATACCTTCCACCCTCAATGGACTACGACGTTCCATGTCGTTTTCCATTGCGCCATGGCCTAACAACACCGTCAACTACGTGTACAGGCCACTAAAGGCTGTTATATGGCCTTTTGCCGCCTAATAAAGGCCTTACAAGTAAATCACGTATTCCCCGTGCTTCCGCAGGTTACCATCCGGCTATTCCTTCCACTCACGATGGACTACGACGTTCCAAGTTGTTTTCCATTGCCCCATGGCCTTACAACACCGTCAACTACGTGTACAGGCCACTAAAGGCTGTTATATGCCTTTTTGACGCCTAATAAAGGTCTTACAAGTAAATCACGTGGTTCCATGTGCTTCCGTAGGTTACCATCGGTCTAGTCCTTCTACTCTCAATGGACGACGACGTACCACGTCGTTTTCCATTGCGCCATGGCCTTACAACACCGTCAACTACGTGTACCGGCCTCTAAAGGCTGTTATATGTCCTTTTGCCGCATAATAAAGGTCTTACAAGTAAATCACGTGGTTCCATGTGCTTCCGTAGGTTACCATCGGTCTAGTCCTTCTACTCTCAATGGACGACGACGTACCACGTCGTTTTCCATTGCGGCATTACCTTAAAACACCGTCAACTACGTTTACATGCCACTAAAGGCTGTTATATGGCTTTTTGCCGACTAATAAAGGTCTTACACGTAAATCACGTGGTTCCACGTGCCTGCGCAGATTACCATCGGTCTATACCTTCCACTCTCAATGGACTACTACGTTCCCAGTCGCTTTCCATTGTGCCATGGTCTTGCAACATCGTCAACTACATGTACAGGCCTCTAAAGGCTGTTATATGGCCTTTTGCCGCATAATAAAGGTCTTACAAGTAAATCACGTGGTTCCATGTGCTTCCGTAGGTTACCATCGGTCTAGTCCTTCTACTCTCAATGGACGACGACGTACCACGTCGTTTTCCATTGCGGCATTACCTTAAAACACCGTCAACTACGTGTACAGGCCACTAAAGGCTGTTATATGGCTTTTAGCCGCCTAATAAAGGACTTACACGTAAATCACGTGATTCTGCGGGCCTGCGCAGGTTACCATCGGTCTATTCCTTCCACTCTCAATGGACTACGACGTTCCAAGTCATATTCCATTGCGCCATGACCTTACAACACCGTCAACTACTTGTACAGGCCTCTAAGGGCTGTTATATGGCCTTTTGCCGCCTAATAAGGGCCTTACAAGTAAATCACGTAGTTCCACGTGCCTCCGCAGGTTACCATCCGCCTATTCCTTCCATTCACGATGGACTACGACGTTCCAAGTCGTTTTCCATTGCCCCATGGCCTTACAACACCATCAACTACGTGTACAGGCCTCTAAGGGCTGTTTTATGGCCTTTTGACGCCTAATAAAGGCCTTACAAGTAAATCACGTGGTTCTATGTGCTTCCGCAGGTTACCATCGGTCTAGTCCTTCTACTCTCAATGGACTGCGACGTACCACGTCGTTTTCCATTGCGGCATGACCTTAAAACACCGTCAACTACGTTTACATGCCACTAAAGGTTGTTATATGGCTTTTTGCCGCCTAATAAAGGTCTTACACGTAAATCACGTGGTTCCACGTGCCTGCGCAGATTACCATCGGTCTATTCCATACACTCTCAACGGACTAGGACGTCACAAGTCGTTTTCCATTGGGCCATGGTCTTAAAACACCGTCAACTACATGTACAGGCGACTGAAGGCTGTTATATGACTTTTTGCCGCCTAATAAAGGCCTTACACGTAAATTACGTGGTTCCACGGTCTTCCGCTGGTTACCATTGGTCTAGTCCTTCCACTCTCAATGGACTACCACGTCCCAAGTTGTTTTCCATTGCGCCATGGCCTTACAACACCGTCAAATACGTGTACCGGCCTCTAAAGGCTGTTATATGGCCTTTTGCCGCATAATAAAGGTCTTACAAGTAAATCACGTGGTTCCATGTGCTTCCGTAGGTTACCATCGGTCTAGTCCTTCTACTCTCAATGGACGACGACGTACCACGTCGTTTTCCATTGCGGCATTACCTTAAAACACCGTCAACTACGTTTACATGCCACTAAAGGCTGTTATATGGCTTTTTGCCGCCTAATAAAGGTCTTACACGTAAATCTCGTGGTTCCACGTGCCTGCGCAGATTACCATCGGTCTATTCCATACACTCTCAACGGACTACGACGTCACAAGTCGTTTTCCATTGGGCTATGGTCTTAAAACACCGTCAACTACGTGTACAGGCCACTAAAGGCTGTTATATGGCCTTTTGCCTCCTAATAAGGGCCTTACACGTAAATTACGTTGTTCCACGGGCCTCCGCAGGTTACCATCGGTCCATACCTTCCACACTCAATGGACTACGACGTTCCATGTCGTTTTCCATTGCGCCATGGCCTAACAACACCGTCAACTACGTGTACAGGCCACTAAAGGCTGTTATATGGCCTTTTGCCGCCTAATAAAGGCCTTACAAGTAAATCACGTATTCCCCGTGCCTCCGCAGGTTACCATCCGGCTATTCCTTCCACTCACGATGGACTACGACGTTCCAAGTCGTTTTCCATTGCCCCATGGCCTTACAACACCGTCAACTACGTGTACAGGCCACTAAAGGCTGTTATATGCCTTTTTGACGCCTAATAAAGGCCTTACACGTAAATCACGTGGTTCTATGTGCCTCCGCAGATTACCATCGGTCTATTCCATACACTCTCAACGGACTAGGACATCACAAGGCGTTTTCCATTGGGCCATGGTCTTACAACACCGTCAACTACGTGTACAGGCCACTAAAGGCTGTTATATGGCTTTTTGCCGCCTAATAAAGGCCTTACACGTAAATCACATGGTTCTACGTGCCTGCGCAGGGTACCATCGGGCTATTCCTTCCACCCTCAATGGACTACGACGTTCCAGGTCGTTTTCCATTGCGCCATGGCTTTACAACACCGTCAACTACGTGTACAGGCCACTAAAGGCTATTATATGGCTTTTAGCCGCCTAATAAAGGACTTACACGTAAATCACGTGGTTCTGCAGGCCTGCTCAGGTTACCATCGGTCTATTCCTTCCACTCTCAATGGAGACTACGACGTCCCAAGTCATATTCCATTGCGCCATGACCTTACAACACCGTCAACTACTTGTACAGGCCTCTAAGGGCTGTTATATGGCCTTTTGCCGCCTAATAAGGGCCTTACAAGTAAATCGCGTAGTTCCACGTGCCTCCGCAGGTTACCATCCGGCTATTCCTTCCACTCACGATGGACTACGACGTTCCAAGTCGTTTTCCCTTGCCCCATGGCTTTACAATACCATCAACTACGTGTACAGGCCCCTAAGGGCTGTTATATGGTCTTTTGACGCCTAATAAAGGCCTTACACGTAAATTACGTGGTTCCACGGTCCTCCGCAGGTTACCATCGGTCTAGTCCTTCCACTCTCAATGGACTACCACGTTCCAAGTCGTTTTCCATTGGGCCATGGTCTTACAACACTGGGTACAGTGTACACTATGTGTACAGGCCACTAAAGGCTGTTATATGGCTTTTTGCCGCCTAAAAAAGGCCTTACACGTAAATCACGTGGTTCCACGTGCCTCCGCAGATTACCATCGGTCTATTCCATACACTCTCAACGGACTAGGACATCACAAGTCGTTTTCCATTGGCCATGGTCTTACAACACCGTCAACTACGTGTACAGGCCACTAAAGGCTGTTATATGGCTTTTTGCCGCCTAATAAAGGCCTTACACGTAAATTACGTGGTTCTATGTGCCTGCGCAGGTTACCATCGGTCTATTACTTCCACTCTCGATGGACTACGGCGTGCCAAGTCGCTTTCCAATACGCCATGGTCTTACAACACCATCAACTACGTGTACAGGCCTCTAAGGGCTGTTATATGGCCTTTTGACGCCTAATAAAGGCCTTACACGTAAATTACGTGGTTCCACGGTCTTCCGCAGGTTACCATCGGTCTAGTCCTTCCACTCTGAATGGACTACCACGTTCCAAGTTGTTTTCCATTGCGCCATGGCCTTACAACACCGTCAACTACGTTTACATGCCACTAAATGCTGTTATATGGCTTTTTGCCGCCTAATAAAGGCCTTACACGTAAATCACATGGTTCTACGTGCCTGCGCAGGGTACCATCGGTGTATTCCTTCCACCCTCAATGGACTACGACGTTCCAGGTCGTTTTCCATTGCGGCATGGCTTTACAACACCGTCAACTACGTGTACGGGCATCTAAAGGCTGTTATATGGATTTTTGCCGCATAATAAAGGCCTTACACGTAAATCACGTGGTTCCACGTGCCTCTGCAGGTTACCATCGGTCCATACCTTCCACTCTCAATGTACTACCACGTTCCATGTCGTTTTCCATTGCGCCATGGCTTTACAACACCATCAACTACGTGTACAGGCCTCTAAGGGCTGTTATATGGCCTTTTCACGCCTAATAAAGGCCTTACACGTAAATCACGTGGTTCCACGTGCCTCCGCAGATTACCATCGGTCTATTCCATACACTCTCAACGGACTAGGACATCACAAGTCGTTTTCCATTTGGCCATGGTCTTACAACACCGTCAACTACGTGTACAGGCCACTAAAGGCTGTTATATGGCTTTTTGCCGCCTAATAAAGGCCTTACACGTAAATTACGTGGTTCTATGTGCCTGCGCAGGTTACCATCGGTCTATTACTTCCACTCTCGATGGACTACGCCGTGCCAAGTCGCTTTCCAATACGCCATGGTCTTACAACACCATCAACTACGTGTACAGGCCTCTAAGGGCTGTTATATGGCCTTTTGACGCCTAATAAAGGCCTTACAATAATAATCATGTATTTGGTTCCATTATTTACAAATGGTTCTTCTCCATAAAAAAAAAAGAGAAAAGGTTAAAAGTTATTTGCAAATAAGTTATGATAAATTTATACATATAATACAATTAATAAAATACTATAAAATCCTACACTTAAGATAAGTCAAGACACATGGTAATTGGAACAGAACGCTGAGAAAAGGCTGAAAACAGGGAGACAAAAGAAAATTGGAAAGTGGAAAAAGTAGAAGACAAAAGTGCATAAGTTCGCCAATTAAATTGTAGCTTAAATAAATTGAATAAATAGACATAAGTAGGCACAAGTTGCTAAGTAAATTGGGGTAGTAGACACCAGGACGCTAAACCACAAAAGATATATGTAAAATATGATGAAAATTATTCACTTGCTAAAAGTTAATTTGTTGAAATCGATTGAAGAGTTGAAGTACCATTCAACTGATCTCAGCAAGTCGTTAAAGATGAAAATAAAAATAGTTATACGTAAGAAAAGTATCACAATGACAGAAGCCTCGCTAGACCTTTGTCTTTGAAATACTCTTTCGCATCTGTTTTAAACCTGTAAAAATTTTCACAAACTCTTATTTTACGTGGTAGGTCATTATATATGTTAGCTTGTTCAGAAAACGTTTTTGCTTCACCATGTTGTAATGTCATTTCATTACCCAAACGTGGATTAAATGTGTTCATATGTAATGGAAGATAGTCTGGCCATGTATCAGTGTGTAAAGCTTTATGTACCAGTTTAACAGTCGCGAAATCAATGTTTTCTCTAACTGGCAACCACCCAAGATCGATAACGTCTGTTGTTTTCACATATCTTCCAAGAACATAAGATGCTGCTGTGTTCTGCACTCTCTGAAGTCTATTTAATAGGTACTTTGGTAATTGGCCAAATACTACATTACTATAATTAAGTTTGGATAGAATGAGTGTTTCAGCGAGGTTCTTTCTCACATGATAAGGAGTAAATCGTTTCCATTGTTTAAGTGCTCGAATTACTGCATAGGAAGATTGTGTAACTTTGGTAATATGATTTTTCCAATTCAGATTTTCGTCAAAATGTATTCCCAGTATTTTTGAGATTGAGTTACGTTCGATTGAGCAACCATTGTGAATAATGTTACAGTCGTTGGTTGTTTCAAGATGATGATAGGAACTCATTTTGTTTGTTGAGAATAACATTTGTTTCGTTTTGCCATCATTAAATAGAAGGTTCTGATTGGTTGACCAACCAGATAAACTATTCAGATCGTCCTCAAGTGTTTTTGCACATGTTTTCAAATTTTTCATTTTGCAGTGTTGGTATAATACAGTGTCATCAGCATACTGTGTTGTGTTAGATGATACATTCTGAGACAGATCCATGACATACAAGTTAAATAATACTGGGCCCAGAATGCTTCCTTGAGGTACCCCAAAATGGATAGGTTGCGTGTTTGATGTTTTATCATCCACTTGAACAAACTGCTTTCGTTCGGAAAGATAGTCATGGATTATCAATAAGCTTTCTTTTGTGAAATTCATTTGGTGTAATTTGAGAAGTAAAGTTTCATAATGTACAGTGTCAAATGCTTTCGAGTAGTCAATTAAAACAGCCAGGGTTACCTCGCTTTTATTCATAGCTTTTTGAATATCATCTCTTAGTTTCAATAATATCGTTGTTGTCGAGTGTCCCTTCCGGTAACCTGATTGTGTTTCATTCATTAAAGACTGTTTATCTATATAGTCACAAAGCTGTTGTAATATGACACGTTCGTATACCTTAGACAAAACTGGTAACACGGAAATTGGTCTATAATCTGCAATTTGAGTAGGGTTTTCGATTTTTGGAACAGGACAAATTCTCGCCACTTTCCACGCACCTGGAAAAACTGTTTTATCAATACTTGTGTTAATTATATGTACAAGTGGCGAAGTGACGAAGTCAACAACTGGTTTCAGATATTTTACTGGAACACTATCAAAACCAGTAGAGCAATCATTCTTTAAACTCAGTAAAATATTTCTAACTTCGTTGTAATTAGTGTGTTGTATTTTGAAAGAGTTTTCACTGTTATTGATTGGTAGGTTTTCTATGAATTCGGCATTAACGGTGTTAGTGTTTTCTTTGTTGGTCAGTTCACTCGCCAAAGTACAAAAGTACTGGTTGATATCAGTTGGGCTGTGTCTAATTCGTTTGTGTTGTTGTTTAAGAATTTGATTAACTGTCCTCCACACTTCCTTTGGTTGCTTTAAAGAAAGTGCTTTTCTTAGAAACGTCTGTCTTGTTTCTTTGATGGTTCGTTTCAACTTTGACTTTGATTTATTGTAGCTTTCTCGATCGCTTACTAGTTGACTCAATTTGGATTTCATTCGTAATATCTCTGTGTGATTTTGTAACGAGCTTATTTTCGGGTCATTCATCCAAGGTGATGGAGGACGCGTCAATTTAATTTTTCTAAGCGGGGCATGATCATTGATACAGTCACACACTAGCTTATTCAAAACACTTATCTGGTCAGCAGGATCATCAAAACTGAAGACAAGATTCAATGGGAGATTTCGAAAGTCTGCTTTGTACTTATCAAGATTGAAAGCCTTCTCGTTCCTCTGCCATTTATATCTGGTTTCGTACCGCTGCTTTTTGATGTTCAAGATAACGTACGGCATGTCATGATCACTTATTTCATGGGTATATATAACATCTTGATGAATCAATTTTTGTGGTATATTACAGCTTATGTGATCAATTAGTGTTTTCGATTTTCTTGTTGGCTCAGTAATCAGTTGTTGTAGCGAGTATGAATACAAGATACGTTCACTGGTGACAATATTATCTTTTATATAAAACCCTACTCCACCACCTCTCTGCCCTTCTCGATTTCTGAAGAAAGTTTCGTATCCTTCGACTTGAACGTAATTGTACTGATGAACGCTACCTTTCAACCATGTTTCTGTCACTGCAAGAATGTCGAACTTGTATTTGTTGATCATCAAATGAAACGCGTCAAAGGTGGAAGCTATCGATTGCGTATTAAGATGAGCGATAGATATGTTGTTACGATGTTCGTTTATACGTTGTAGGTGATCAACTAGGATGTTTTCGTTCGGTAATGAAGCGTCAAAGTCGCATGTGTCGTCTAATGATCTAACATTGAGGAATGGTAAAACGGTGTGAACGCAATTTGTACAAATCCAGTCATTGGGCGTAACAGATTGCTTGTTGCTCACTCTAATCGCAGAACAATTAAGGTGATACAGATTTTGACACACACAACACGAAACTTGTTTGCTGTTGGAACGAATAGTTTTCTCGCACTTCGGACATTTCGGTGCTTTACGTATTGTTGTTGTTGTTTTTGTAGGTCCCGGGTTCACTTCAATATCATTTGATAGTAACAGGCGAAGAGTGCAGACAGTATTTGCGTAATATAGTGTTCTTGCCTTTGATAGTCTCGATCTTTTCATCCGTGCTGCATTAATATTCCATTGTAAGTTAGTGCGGATAGCTGCTTTGGGAATATTTTCCACAGTTGAGTTATACTCATTAACGTGTAAAGCTACTATCAATAACAGAATGAAGCACTCCATCATAGATGCCATTTTTTATGAAGGAAAATGGCCGTCTCTGTGAATAAAATCCAATCTACTGAAAAACACTTTAATATCTTGTGAAAGTATCCACATGAAAATCCAAACAATAAACAACTTTCAATGTAATTCCAGTAACCACAACAAGTAATAGAACCACGTAGTTTACACGTAAACTACGTGGTTCCACGGTCTTCCGCAGGTTACCATCGGTCTAGTCCTTCCACTCTGAATGGACTACCACGTTCCAAGTTGTTTTCCATTGCGCCATGGCCTTACAACACCGTCAACTACGTTTACATGCCACTAAATGCTGTTATATGGCTTTTTGGCTCATAATAAAGGTCTTACACGTAAATCACGTGGTTCCACGTGCCTGCGCAGATTACCATCGGTCTATTCCATACACTCTGAACGGACTAGGACATCACAAGTCGTTTTCCATTGGGCCATGGTCTTACAACACCTTTAACTACGTGTACAGGCCACTAAAGGCTGTTATATGGCTTTTTGCCGCCTAATAAAGGCCTTACACGTAAATCACATGGTTCTACGTGCCTGCGCAGGGTACCATCGGTCTACTCCTTCCACCCTCAATGGACTACGACGTTCCAGGTCGTTTTCCATTGCGCCATGGCTTTACAACACCGTCAACTACGTGTACGGGCCTCTAAAGGCTGCTATATGGATTTTTGCCGCATAATAAAGGTCTTACACGTAAATCACGTGGGTTCACGTGCCTCCGCAGGTTACCATCGGTCTATACCTTCCACTCGCAATGGACTACTACGTTTCCAGTCGCTTTCCATTGCGCCATGGTCTTGCAACATCGTCAACTACATGTACAGGCCTCTAAAGGCTGTTATATGGCCTTTTGCCGCATAATAAAGGCCTTTCACGTAAATCACGTGGTTCCACGTGCCTCTGCAGGTTACCATCGGTCCATACCTTCCACTCTCAATGTACTACCACGTTCCATGTCGTTTTCCATTGCGCCATGGCCTAACAACACCGTCAACTACGTGTACAGGCCACTAAAGGCTGTTATATGGCTTTTAGCCGCCTAATAAAGGACTTACACGTAAATCACGTGGTTCTGCAGGCCTGCGCAGGTTACCATCGGTCTATTCCTTCCACTCTCAATGGACTACGACGTCCCAAGTCATATTCCATTGCGCCATGACCTTACAACACCGTCAACTACTTGTACAGGCCTCTAAGGGCTGTTATATGGCCTTTTGCCGCCTAATAAGGGCCTTACAAGTAAATCACGTAGTTCCACGTGCCTCCGCAGGTTACCATCCGGCTATTCCTTCCACTCACGATGGACTACGACGTTCCAAGTCGTTTTCCCTTGCCCCATGGCTTTACAACACCATCAACTACGTGTACAGGCCTCTAAGGGCTGTTATATGGCCTTTTGACGCCTAATAAAGGCCTTACACGTAAATTACGTGGTTCCACGGTCCTCCGCAGGTTACCATCGGTCTAGTCCTTCCACTCTCAATGGACTACCACGTTCCAAGTCGTTTTCCATTGGGCCATGGTCTTACAACACAGTCAACTATGTGTACAGGCCACTAAAGGCTGTCATATGGCTTTTTGCCGCCTAAAAAAGGCCTTACACGTAAATCACGTGGTTCCACGTGCCTCCGCAGATTACCATCGGTCTATTCCATACACTCTCAACGGACTAGGACATCACAAGTCGTTTTCCATTGGGCCATGGTCTTACAACACCGTCAACTACGTGTACAGGCCACTAAAGGCTGTTATATGGCTTTTTGCCGCCTAATAAAGGCCTTACACGTAAATTACGTGGTTCTATGTGCCTGCGCAGGTTACCATCGGTCTATTACTTCCACTCTCGATGGACTACGGCGTGCCAAGTCGCTTTCCAATACGCCATGGTCCTACAACACCATCAACTACGTGTACAGGCCTCTAAGGGCTGTTATATGGCCTTTTGACGCCTAATAAAGGCCTTACACGTAAATTACGTGGTTCCACGGTCTTCCGCAGGTTACCATCGGTCTAGTCCTTCCACTCTGAATGGACTACCACGTTCCAAGTTGTTTTCCATTGCGCCATGGCCTTACAACACCGTCAGCTACGTTTACATGCCACTAAATGCTGTTATATGGCTTTTTGCCGCCTAATAAAGGCCTTACACGTAAATCACATGGTTCTACGTGCCTGCGCAGGGTACCATCGGTCTATTCCTTCCACCCTCAATGGACTACGACGTTCCAGGTCGTTTTCCATTGCGGCATGGCTTTACAACACCGTCAACTACGTGTACGGGCATCTAAAGGCTGTTATATGGATTTTTGCCGCATAATAAAGGTCTTACACGTAAATCACGTGGGTTCACGTGCCTCCGCAGGTTACCATCGGTCTCTACCTTCCACTCGCAATGGACTACTACGTTCCCAGTCGCTTTCCATTGCGCCATGGTCTTGCAACATCGTCAACTACATGTACAGGCCTCTAAAGGCTGTTATATGGCCTTTTGCCGCATAATAAAGGCCTTACACGTAAATCACGTGGTTCCGCGTGCCTCTGCAGGTTACCATCGGTCCATACCTTCCACTCTCAATGTACTACCACGTTCCATGGCGTTTTCCATTGCGCCATGGCTTTACAACACCATCAACTACGTGTACAGGCCTCTAAGGGCTGTTATATGGCCTTTTCACGCCTAATAAAGGCCTTACACGTAAATCACGTGGTTCCACGTGCCTCCGCAGATTACCATCGGTCTATTCCATACACTCTCAACGGACTAGGACATCACAAGTCGTTTTCCATTTGGCCATGGTCTTACAACACCGTCAACTACGTGTACAGGCCACTAAAGGCTGTTATATGGCTTTTTGCCGCCTAATAAAGGCCTTACACGTAAATTACGTGGTTCTATGTGCCTGCGCAGGTTACCATCGGTCTATTACTTCCACTCTCGATGGACTACGCCGTGCCAAGTCGCTTTCCAATACGCCATGGTCTTACAACACCATCAACTACGTGTACAGGCCTCTAAGGGCTGTTATATGGCCTTTTGACGCCTAATAAAGGCCTTACACGTAAACTACGTGGTTCCACGGTCTTCCGTAGGTTACCATCGGTCTAGTCCTTCCACTCTGAATGGACTACCACGTTCCAAGTTGTTTTCCATTGCGCCATGGCCTTACAACACCGTCAACTACGTTTACATGCCACTAAATGCTGTTATATGGCTTTTTGGCTCATAATAAAGGTCTTACACGTAAATCACGTGGTTCCACGTGCCTGCGCAGATTACCATCGGTCTATTCCATACACTCTGAACGGACTAGGACATCACAAGTCGTTTTCCATTGGGCCATGGTCTTACAACACCTTTAACTACTTGTACAGGCCTCTAAGGGCTGTTATATGGCCTTTTGCCGCCTAATAAGGGCCTTACAAGTAAATCACGTGGTTCCACGTGCCTCTGCAGGTTACCATCGGTCCATACCTTCCACTCTCAATGGACTACCACGTTCCAAGTCGTTTTCCATTGGGCCATGGTCTTGCAACACAGTCAACTATGTGTACAGGCCACTAAAGGCTGTTATATGGCTTTTTGCCGCCTAAAAAAGGTCTTACACGTAAATCACGTGGTTCCACGTGCCTCCGCAGATTACCATCGGTCTATTCCATACACTCTCAACGGACTAGGACATCACAAGTCGTTTTCCATTGGGCCATGGTCTTACAACACCGTCAACTACGTGTACAGGCCACTAAAGGCTGTTATATGGCTTTTTGCCGCCTAATAAAGGCCTTACACGTAAATCACATGGTTCTACGTGCCTGCGCAGGGTACCATCGGTCTATTCCTTCCACCCTCAATGGACTACGACGTTCCAGGTCGTTTTCCATTGCGGCATGGCTTTACAACACCGTCAACTACGTGTACGGGCATCTAAAGGCTGTTATATGGATTTTTGCCGCATAATAAAGGTCTTACACGTAAATCACGTGGGTTCACGTGCCTCCGCAGGTTACCATCGGTCTCTACCTTCCACTCGCAATGGACTACTACGTTCCCCAGTCGCTTTCCATTGCGCCATGGTCTTGCAACATCGTCAACTACATGTACAGGCCTCTAAAGGCTGTTATATGGCCTTTTGTCGCATAATAAAGGCCTTACACGTAAATCACGTGGTTCCACGTGCCTCTGCAGGTTACCATCGGTCCATACCTTCCACTCTCAATGTACTACCACGTTCCATGTCGTTTTCCATTGCGCCATGGCCTAACAACACCGTCAACTACGTGTACAGGCCACTAAAGGCTGTTATATGGCTTTTAGCCGCCTAATAAAGGACTTACACGTAAATCACGTGGTTCTGCAGGCCTGCGCAGGTTACCATCGGTCTATTCCTTCCACTCTCAATGGACTACGACGTCCCAAGTCATATTCCATTGCGCCATGACCTTACAACACCGTCAACTACTTGTACAGGCCTCTAAGGGCTGTTATATGGCCTTTTGCCGCCTAATAAGGGCCTTACAAGTAAATCACGTAGTTCCACGTGCCTCCGCAGGTTACCATCCGGCTATTCCTTCAACTCACGATGGACTACGACATTCCAAGTCGTTTTCCCTTGCCCCATGGCTTTACAACACCATCAACTACGTGTACAGGCCTCTGAGGGCTGTTATATGGCCTTTTGACGCCTAATAAAGGCCTTACACGTAAATCACGTGGTTCCACGTGCCTCCGCAGATTACCATCGGTCTATTCCATACACTCTCAACGGACTAGGACATCACAAGTCGTTTTCCATTTGGCCATGGTCTTACAACACCGTCAACTACGTGTACAGGCCACTAAAGGCTGTTATATGGCTTTTTGCCGCCTAATAAAGGCCTTACACGTAAATTACGTGGTTCTATGTGCCTGCGCAGGTTACCATCGGTCTATTACTTCCACTCTCGATGGACTACGCCGTGCCAAGTCGCTTTCCAATACGCCATGGTCTTACAACACCATCAACTACGTGTACAGGCCTCTAAGGGCTGTTATATGGCCTTTTGACGCCTAATAAAGGCCTTACACGTAAACTACGTGGTTCCACGGTCTTCCGCAAGTTACCATCGGTCTAGTCCTTCCACTCTGAATGGACTACCACGTTCCAAGTTGTTTTCCATTGCGCCATGGCCTTACAACACCGTCAACTACGTTTACATGCCACTAAATGCTGTTATATGGCTTTTTGGCTCATAATAAAGGTCTTACACGTAAATCACGTGGTTCCACGTGCCTGCGCAGATTACCATCGGTCTATTCCATACACTCTGAACGGACTAGGACATCACAAGTCGTTTTCCATTGGGCCATGGTCTTACAACACCGTCAACTACGTGTACAGGCCACTAAAGGCTGTTATATGGCTTTTTGCCGCCTAATAAAGGCCTTACACGTAAATCACATGGTTCTACGTGCCTGCGCAGGGTACCATCGGTCTACTCCTTCCACCCTCAATGGACTACGACGTTCCAGGTCGTTTTCCATTGCGCCATGGCTTTACAACACCGTCAACTACGTGTACGGGCCTCTAAAGGCTGTTATATGGATTTTTGCCGCATAATAAAGGTCTTACACGTAAATCACGTGGGTTCACGTGCCTCCGCAGGTTACCATCGGTCTATACCTTCCACTCGCAATGGACTACTACGTTCCCAGTCGCTTTCCATTGCGCCATGGTCTTGCAACATCGTCAACTACATGTACAGGCCTCTAAAGGCTGTTATATGGCCTTTTGCCGCATAATAAAGGCCTTTCACGTAAATCACGTGGTTCCACGTGCCTCTGCAGGTTACCATCGGTCCATACCTTCCACTCTCAATGTACTACCACGTTCCATGTCGTTTTCCATTGCGCCATGGCCTAACAACACCGTCAACTACGTGTACAGGCCACTAAAGGCTGTTATATGGCTTTTAGCCGCCTAATAAAGGACTTACACGTAAATCACGTGGTTCTGCAGGCCTGCGCATGTTACCACTCGGTCTATTCCTTCCACTCTCAATGGACTACGACGTCCCAAGTCATATTCCATTGCGCCATGACCTTACAACACCGTCAACTACTTGTGCAGGCCTCTAAGGGCTGTTATATGGCCTTTTGCCGCCTAATAAGGGCCTTACAAGTAAATCACGTAGTTCACGTGCCTCCGCAGGTTACCATCCGGCTATTCCTACACTCACGATGGACTACGACGTTCCAAGTCGTTTTCCCTTGCCCGATGGCTTTACAACACCATCAACTACGTGTACAGGCCTCTAAGGGCTGTTATATGGCCTTTTGACGCCTAATAAAGGCCTTACACGTAAATTACGTGGTTCCACGGTCCTCCGCAGGTTACCATCGGTCTAGTCCTTCCACTCTCAATGGACTACCACGTTCCAAGTCGTTTTCCATTGGTCCATGGTCTTACAACACAGTCAACTATGTGTACAGGCCACTAAAGGCTGTTATATGGCTTTTTGCCGCCTAATAAAGGCCTTACACGTAAATTACGTGGTTCTATGTGCCTGCGCAGGTTACCATCGGTCTATTACTTCCACTCTCGATGGACTACGGCGTGCCAAGTCGCTTTCCAATACGCCATGGTCTTACAACACCATCAACTACGTGTACAGGCCTCTAAGGGCTGTTATATGGCCTTTTGACGCCTAATAAAGGCCTTACACGTAAATTACGTGGTTCCACGGTCCTCCGCAGGTTACCATCGGTCTAGTCCTTCCACTCTCAATGGACTACCACGTTCCAAGTCGTTTTCCATTGGTCCATGGTCTTACAACACAGTCAACTATGTGTACAGGCCACTAAAGGCTGTTATATGGCTTTTTGCCGCCTAATAAAGGCCTTACACGTAAATTACGTGGTTCTATGTGCCTGCGCAGGTTACCATCGGTCTATTACTTCCACTCTCGATGGACTACGGCGTGCCAAGTCGCTTTCCAATACGCCATGGTCTTACAACACCATCAACTACGTGTACAGGCCTCTAAGGGCTGTTTTATGGCCTTTTGACGCCTAATAAAGGCCTTACAAGTAAATCACGTGGTTCCATGTGCTTCCGCAGGTTACCATCGGTCTAGTCCTTCTACTCTCAATGGACTGCGACGTACCACGTCGTTTTCCATTGCGGCATGACCTTAAAACACCGTCAACTACGTTTATATGCCACTAA
>JASGCC010005442.1:0-15980 GCA_030067915.1 Hydractinia echinata
AACTACATTTTATTGACTTTCTAACGGTATCAGTCCGTTTGAGTTACAACGTTTGCGTCACATATTCGTACCAACATGTATTTAGCGATTTTTTCCGATATTACTAGGTTGCATCGCTTTTAAAGTGAAACGATTGACCGTGGGATCTAATTGAACTGATTTTGGACTTTGACCTTATAAATGTGATAAATGAGACAATTGGACTGCAAGAAATAACATTCTCCTTAATTTGACATGATTGCTGGAACTCAGCAATTTCGCTGGCGCTGTGGTAGCTTTATTTAAATATTTAGTTCGATAAGTCATTTTTTACAGTGGACCAATCCAAGCAGTTAGCGCGCGCTGAAGAAATAGAGACAGTTTCAAAAACTACATTTCATTGACTTTCTAACGGTATCAGTCCGTTTGAGTTACAACGGTTGCGTCACATATTTGTACCAACGTGTATTTAGCGATATTTTTCCGATATTACTAGGTTGCATTGCTTTTAAAAGTGAAACGATTGACCGTTGGACCTAATTGAACTGATTTTGGACTTTGACCTTATAAATGTGATAATGAGACAATTGGACTGCAAGAAATAACATTCTTCTTAATTTGACATGACTTGCTGGAACTCCGCAGTTACACTCTTCACTCCTGGTAGCGCTTTATTTAAATATTTAGTATAAGTCATTTTTTACAGTGGACCAATCCAAGCCGTTAGCGCGCGCTGAAGAAATAGAGACAGTTTCAAAAACTACATTTTATTGACTTTCTAACGGTATCAGTCCGTTTGAGTTACAACGTTTGCGTCACATTATTACCAACATGTATTTAGCGATATTTTCCGATATTACTAGGTTGCATCGCTTTTAAAGTGAAACGATTGACCGTGGGACCTAATTGAACTGATTTTGGACTTTGACCTTATAAATGTGATAAATGAGACAATTGGACTGCAAGAAATAACATTCTTCTTAATTTGACATGATTGCTGGAACTCAGCAATTTCACTGGGCGCTCTGTTAGCGCTTTATTTAAATATTTAGTTCGATAAGTCATTTTTTACAGTGGACCAATCCAAGCAGTTAGCGCGCGCTGAAGAAATAGAGACAGTTTCAAAAACTACATTTATTGACTTTCTAACGGTATCAGTCCGTTTGAGTTACAACGGTTGCGTCACATATTTGTACCAACATGTATTTAGCGATATTTTCCGATATTACTAGGTTGCATCGCTTTTAAAAGTGAAACGATTGACCGTGGGATCTAATTGAACTGATTTTGGACTTTGACCTTATAAATGTGATAAATGAGACAATTGGACTGCAAGAAATAACATTCTTCTTAATTTGACATGATTGCTGGAACTCAGCAATTTCGCTGGGCGCTGTGGTAGCGCTTTATTTAAATATTTAGTTCGATAAGTCATTTTTTACAGTGGACCAATCCAAGCAGTTAGCGCGCGCTGAAGAAATAGAGACAGTTTCAAAAACTACATTTCATTGACTTTCTAACGGTATCAGTCCGTTTGAGTTACAACGGTTGCGTCACATATTTGTACCAACGTGTATTTAGCGATATTTTTCCGATATTACTAGGTTGCATTGCTTTTAAAAGTGAAACGATTGACCGTGGACCTAATTGAACTGATTTTGGACTTTGACCTTATAAATGTGATAATGAGACAATTGGACTGCAAGAAATAACATTCTTCTTAATTTGACATGACTGCTGGAACTCCGCAGTTACACTGGACGCTCTGTTAGCTGTTTATTTAAATATTTAGTTCGATAAGTCATTTTTTACAGTGGGACCAATCCAAGCCGTTAGCGCGCGCAGAAAAAATAGAGACAATTTCAAAAACTACATTTTATTGACTTTTTAACGGTATCAGTCCGTTTGAGTTACAACGTTTGCGTCACATATTCGTACCAACATGTATTTAGCGATATTTTCCGATATTACTACGTTGCATCGCTTTTAAAGTGAAACGATTGACCGTGGGACCTAATTGAACTGATTTTGGACTTTGACCTTATAAATGTGATAAATGAGACAATTGGACTGCAAGAAATAACATTCTCTTAATTTGACATGATTGCTGGAACTCAGCAATTTCGCTGGGCGCTGTGGTAGCGCTTTATTTAAATATTTAGTTCGATAAGTCATTTTTTACAGTGGACCAATCCAAGCAGTTAGCGCGCGCTGAAGAAATAGAGACAGTTTCAAAAACTACATTTATTGACTTTCTAACGGTATCAGTCCGTTTGAGTTACAACGGTTGCGTCACATATTTGTACCAACGTGTATTTAGCGATATTTTCCGATATTACTAGGTTGCATTGCTTTTAAAAGTGAAACGATTGACCGTGGACCTAATTGAACTGATTTTGGACTTTAACCTTTAAATGTGATAATGAGACAATTGGACTGCAAGAAATAACATTCTTCTTAATTTGACATGACTACTGGAACTCCGCAGTTACACTGGACGCTCTGTAGCTCTCTATTTAAATATTTAGTCGATAAGTCATTTTTTACAGTGGGCCAATCCTAGCCGTTAGCGCGCGCTGAAGAAATAGAGACAGTTTCAAAAACTACATTTTATTGACTTTCTAACGGTATCAGTCCGTTTGAGTTACAACGGTTGCGTCACATATTCGTACCAACATGTATTTAGCGATATTTTCCGATATTACTAGGTTGCATCGCTTTTAAAAGTGAAACGATTGACCGTGGATCTAATTGAACTGATTTTGGACTTTGACCTTATAAATGTGATAAATGAGACAATTGGACTGCAAGAAATAACATTCTTCTTAATTTGACATGATTGCTGGAACTCAGCAATTTCGCTGGGCGCTGTGGTAGCGCTTTATTTAAATATTTAGTTCGATAAGTCATTTTTTACAGTGGACCAATCCAAGCAGTTAGCGCGCGCTGAAGAAATAGAGACAGTTTCAAAAACTACTTTCATTGACTTTCTAACGGTATCAGTCCGTTTGAGTTACAACGGTTGCGTCACATATTTGTACCAACGTGTATTTAGCGATATTTTCCGATATTACTAGGTTGCATTGCTTTTAAAAGTGAAACGATTGACCGTGGACCTAATTGAACTGATTTTGGACTTTGACCTTATAAATGTGATAATGAGACAATTGGACTGCAAGAAATAACATTCTTCTTAATTTGACATGACTGCTGGAACTCCGCAGTTACACTGGACGCTCTGTTAGCTTTTATTTAAATATTTAGTTCGATAAGTCATTTTTTACAGTGGGACCAATCCAAGCCGTTAGCGCGCGCAGAAGAAATAGAGACAGTTTCAAAAACTACATTTATTGACTTTCTAACGGTATCAGTCCGTTTGAGTTACAACGTTTGCGTCACATATTCGTACCAACATGTATTTAGCGATATTTTCCGATATTACTAGGTTGCATCGCTTTTAAAGTGAAACGATTGACCGTGGGACTAATTGAACTGATTTTGGACTTTGACCTTATAAATGTGATAAATGAGACAATTGGACTGCAAGAAATAACATTCTCTTAATTTGACATGATTGCTGGAACTCAGCAATTTCGCTGGGCGCTGTGGTAGCGCTTTATTTAAATATTTAGTTCGATAAGTCATTTTTTACAGTGGACAATCCAAGCAGTTACGCGCGCTGAAGAAATAGAGACAGTTTCAAAAACTACATTTCATTGACTTTCTAACGGTATCAGTCCGTTTGAGTTACAACGGTTGCGTCACATATTTGTACCAACGTGTATTTAGCGATATTTTTCCGATATTACTAGGTTGCATTGCTTTTAAAAGTGAAACGATTGACCGTGGACCTAATTGAACTGATTTTGGACTTTAACCTTTAAATGTGATAATGAGACAATTGGACTGCAAGAAATAACATTCTTCTTAATTTGACATGACTGCTGGAACTCCGCAGTTACACTGGACGCTCTGTAGCTCTTTATTTAAATATTTAGTTCGATAAGTCATTTTTTACAGTGGGACCAATCCAAGCCGTTAGCGCGCGCTGAAGAAATAGAGACAGTTTCAAAAACTACATTTTATTGACTTTCTAACGGTATCAGTCCGTTTGAGTTACAACGTTTGCGTCACATATTCGTACCAACATGTATTTAGCGATATTTTCCGATATTACTAGTTGCATCGCTTTTAAAGTGAAACGATTGACCGTGGGACCTAATTGAACTGATTTTGGACTTTGACTTATAAATGTGAAAATGAGACAATTGGACTGCAAGAAATAACATTCTTCTTAATTTGACATGACTACTGGAACTCCGCAGTTACACTGGACACTCTGCTAGCTCTCTATTTAAATATTTAGTCGATAAGTCATTTTTTACAGTGGGCCAATCCTAGCCGTTAGCGCGCGCTGAAGAAATAGAGACAGTTTCAAAAACTAATTTCATTGACTTTCTAACGGTATCAGTCCGTTTGAGTTACAACGGTTGCGTCACATATTCGTACCAACATGTATTTAGCGACATTTTCCGATATTACTAGGTTGCATCGCTTTTAAAAGTGAAACGATTGACCGTGGATCTAATTGAACTGATTTTGGACTTTGACCTTATAAATGTGATAAATGAGACAATTGGACTGCAAGAAATAACATTCTCTTAATTTGACATGATTGCTGGAACTCAGCAATTTCGCTGGGCGCTGTGTAGCGCTTTATTTAAATATTTAGTTCGATAAGTCATTTTTTACAGTGGACCAATCCAAGCAGTTAGCGCGCGCTGAAGAAATAGAGACAGTTTCAAAAACTACTTTCATTGACTTTCTAACGGTATCAGTCCGTTTGAGTTACAACGGTTGCGTTACATATTTGTACCAACGTGTATTTAGCGATATTTTTCCGATATTACTAGGTTGCATTGCTTTTAAAAGTGAAACGATTGACCGTTGGACCTAATTGAACTGATTTTGGACTTTGACCTTATAAATGTGATTAATGAGACAATTGGACTGCAAGAAATAACATTCTTCTTAATTTGACATGACTGCTGGAACTCCGCAGTTACACTGGACGCTCTGTTAGCTCTTTATTTAAATATTTAGTTCGATAAGTCATTTTTTACAGTGGGACCAATCCAAGCCGTTAGCGCGCGCAGAAGAAATAGAGACAATTTCAAAAACTACATTTTATTGACTTTCTAACGGTATCAGTCCGTTTGAGTTACAACGTTTGCGTCACATATTCGTACCAACATGTATTTAGCGATATTTTCCGATATTACTAGTTGCATCGCTTTTAAAGTGAAACGATTGACCGTGGGACCTAATTGAACTGATTTTGGACTTTGACCTTATAAATGTGATAAATGAGACAATTGGACTGCAAGAAATAACATTCTCTTAATTTGACATGATTGCTGGAACTCAGCAATTTCGCTGGGCGCTGTGTAGCGCTTTATTTAAATATTTAGTTCGATAAGTCATTTTTTACAGTGGACCAAATCCAAGCAGTTACGCGCGCTGAAGAAATAGAGACAGTTTCAAAAACTACATTTCATTGACTTTCTAACGGTATCAGTCCGTTTGAGTTACAACGGTTGCGTCACATATTTGTACCAACGTGTATTTAGCGATATTTTTCCGATATTACTAGGTTGCATTGCTTTTAAAAGTGAAACGATTGACCGTGGACCTAATTGAACTGATTTTGGACTTTACCTTATAAATGTGATAATGAGACAATTGGACTGCAAGAAATAACATTCTTCTTAATTTGACATGACTGCTGGAACTCCGCAGTTACACTGGACGCTCTGTAGCTCTTTATTTAAATATTTAGTTCGATAAGTCATTTTTTACAGTGGGACCAATCCAAGCCGTTAGCGCGCGCTGAAGAAATAGAGACAGTTTCAAAAACTACATTTATTGACTTTCTAACGGTATCAGTCCGTTTGAGTTACAACGGTTGCGTCACATATTCGTACCAACATGTATTTAGCGATATTTTTCCGATATTACTAGGTTGCATCGCTTTTAAAAGTGAAACGATTGACCGTGGACCTAATTGAACTGATTTTGGACTTTGACTTATAAATGTGATAAATGAGACAATTGGACTGCAAGAAATAACATTCTTCTTAATTTGACATGACTACTGGAACTCCGCAGTTACACTGGACGCTCTGTAGCTCTTATTTAAATATTTAGTCGATAAGTCATTTTTTACAGTGGGACCAATCCTAGCCGTTAGCGCGCGCTGAAGAAATAGAGACAGTTTCAAAAACTAATTTATTGACTTTCTAACGGTATCAGTCCGTTTGAGTTACAACGGTTGCGTCACATATTCGTACCAACATGTATTTAGCGATATTTTCCGATATTACTAGGTTGCATCGCTTTTAAAAGTGAAACGATTGACCGTGGATCTAATTGAACTGATTTTGGACTTTGACCTTATAAATGTGATAAATGAGACAATTGGACTGCAAGAAATAACATTCTCTTAATTTGACATGATTGCTGGAACTCAGCAATTTCGCTGGGCGCTGTGGTAGCGCTTTATTTAAATATTTAGTTCGATAAGTCATTTTTTACAGTGGACCAATCCAAGCAGTTAGCGCGCGCTGAAGAAATAGAGACAGTTTCAAAAACTACTTTCATTGACTTTCTAACGGTATCAGTCCGTTTGAGTTACAACGGTTGCGTCACATATTTGTACCAACGTGTATTTAGCGATATTTTTCCGATATTACTAGGTTGCATTGCTTTTAAAAGTGAAACGATTGACCGTGGACCTAATTGAACTGATTTTGGACTTTGACCTTATAAATGTGATAATGAGACAATTGGACTGCAAGAAATAACATTCTTCTTAATTTGACATGACTGCTGGAACTCCGCAGTTACACTGGACGCTCTGTTAGCTTTATTTAAATATTTAGTTCGATAAGTCATTTTTTACAGTGGGACCAATCCAAGCCGTTAGCGCGCGCAGAAATAGAGACAGTTTCAAAAACTACATTTTATTGACTTTCTAACGGTATCAGTCCGTTTGAGTTACAACGTTGCGTCACATATTCGTACCAACATGTATTTAGCGATATTTTCCGATATTACTAGTTGCATCGCTTTTAAAGTGAAACGATTGACCGTGGGACCTAATTGAACTGATTTTGGACTTTGACCTTATAAATGTGATAAATGAGACAATTGGACTGCAAGAAATAACATTCTCTTAATTTGACATGATTGCTGGAACTCAGCAATTTCGCTGGCGCTGTGTAGCGCTTTATTTAAATATTTAGTTCGATAAGTCATTTTTTACAGTGGACCAATCCAAGCAGTTAGCGCGCGCTGAAGAAATAGAGACAGTTTCAAAAACTACATTCATTGACTTTCTAACGGTATCAGTCCGTTTGAGTTACAACGGTTGCGTCACATATTGTACCAACATGTATTTAGCGATATTTTCCGATATTACTAGGTTGCATCGCTTTTAAAAGTGAAACGATTGACCGTGGACCTAATTGAACTGATTTTGGACTTTGACCTTATAAATGTGATAATGAGACAATTGGACTGCAAGAAATAACATTCTTCTTAATTTGACATGACTGCTGGAACTCCGCAGTTACACTGGACACTCTGTAGCTCTTATTTAAATATTTAGTTCGATAAGTCATTTTTTACAGTGGGACCAATCCTAAGCCGTTAGCGCGCGCTGAAGAAATAGAGACAGTTTCAAAAACTACATTTATTGACTTTCTAACGGTATCAGTCCGTTTGAGTTACAACGGTTGCGTCACATATTCGTACCAACATGTATTTAGCGATATTTTCCGATATTACTAGGTTGCATCGCTTTTAAAAGTGAAACGATTGACCGTGGATCTAATTGAACTGATTTTGGACTTTGACCTTATAAATGTGATAAATGAGACAATTGGACTGCAAGAAATAACATTCTCTTAATTTGACATGATTGCTGGAACTCAGCAATTTCGCTGGGCGCTGTGGTAGCGCTTTATTTAAATATTTAGTTCGATAAGTCATTTTTTACAGTGGACCAATCCAAGCAGTTAGCGCGCGCTGAAGAAATAGAGACAGTTTCAAAAACTACTTTCATTGACTTTCTAACGGTATCAGTCCGTTTGAGTTACAACGGTTGCGTCACATATTGTACCAACGTGTATTTAGCGATATTTTTCCGATATTACTAGGTTGCATTGCTTTTAAAAGTGAAACGATTGACCGTGGACCTAATTGAACTGATTTTGGACTTTGACCTTATAAATGTGATAATGAGACAATTGGACTGCAAGAAATAACATTCTTCTTAATTTGACATGACTGCTGGAACTCCGCAGTTACACTGGACGCTCTGTAGCTTTATTTAAATATTTAGTTCGATAAGTCATTTTTTACAGTGGGACCAATCCAAGCCGTTAGCGCGCGCAGAAAAATAGAGACAGTTTCAAAAACTACATTTATTGACTTTCTAACGGTATCAGTCCGTTTGAGTTACAACGTTTGCGTCACATATTCGTACCAACATGTATTTAGCGATATTTTCCGATATTACTAGGTTGCATCGCTTTTAAAGTGAAACGATTGACCGTGGGACCTAATTGAACTGATTTTGGACTTTGACCTTATAAATGTGATAAATGAGACAATTGGACTGCAAGAAATAACATTCTTCTTAATTTGACATGATTGCTGGAACTCAGCAATTTCGCTGGGCGCTGTGTAGCGCTTTATTTAAATATTTAGTTCGATAAGTCATTTTTTACAGTGGACCAATCCAAGCAGTTAGCGCGCGCTGAAGAAATAGAGACAGTTTCAAAAACTACATTTCATTGACTTTCTAACGGTATCAGTCCGTTTGAGTTACAACGGTTGCGTCACATATTCGTACCAACATGTATTTAGCGATATTTTCCGATATTACTAGGTTGCATCGCTTTTAAAGTGAAACGATTGACCGTGGGACCTAATTGAACTGATTTTGGACTTTGACTTATAAATGTGAAAATGAGACAATTGGACTGCAAGAAATAACATTCTTCTTAATTTGACATGACTTGCTGGAACTCCGCAGTTACACTGGACGCTCTGTAGCTCTTATTTAAATATTTAGTTCGATAAGTCATTTTTTACAGTGGGACCAATCCTAGCCGTTAGCGCGCGCTGAAGAAATAGAGACAGTTTCAAAAACTAATTTATTGACTTTCTAACGGTATCAGTCCGTTTGAGTTACAACGGTTGCGTCACATATTCGTACCAACATGTATTTAGCGATATTTTCCGATATTACTAGGTTGCATCGCTTTTAAAAGTGAAACGATTGACCGTGGATCTAATTGAACTGATTTTGGACTTTGACCTTATAAATGTGATAAATGAGACAATTGGACTGCAAGAAATAACATTCTCTTAATTTGACATGATTGCTGGAACTCAGCAATTTCGCTGGGCGCTGTGGTAGCGCTTTATTTAAATATTTAGTTCGATAAGTCATTTTTTACAGTGGACCAATCCAAGCAGTTAGCGCGCGCTGAAGAAATAGAGACAGTTTCAAAAACTACTTTCATTGACTTTCTAACGGTATCAGTCCGTTTGAGTTACAACGGTTGCGTCACATATTTGTACCAACGTGTATTTAGCGATATTTTTCCGATATTACTAGGTTGCATTGCTTTTAAAAGTGAAACGATTGACCGTGGACCTAATTGAACTGATTTTGGACTTTGACCTTATAAATGTGATAATGAGACAATTGGACTGCAAGAAATAACATTCTTCTTAATTTGACATGACTACTGGAACTCCGCAGTTACACTGGACGCTCTGTAGCTCTTTTTAAATATTTAGTTCGATAAGTCATTTTTTACAGTGGGACCAATCCTAGCCGTTAGCGCGCGCTGAAGAAATAGAGACAGTTTCAAAAACTAATTTTATTGACTTTCTAACGGTATCAGTCCGTTTGAGTTACAACGTTTGCGTCACATATTCGTACCAACATGTATTTAGCGATATTTTCCGATATTACTAGGTTGCATCGCTTTTAAAGTGAAACGATTGACCGTGGGACCTAATTGAACTGATTTTGGACTTTGACCTTATAAATGTGATAAATGAGACAATTGGACTGCAAGAAATAACATTCTTCTTAATTTGACATGATTGCTGGAACTCAGCAATTTCGCTGGCGCTGTGTAGCGCTTTATTTAAATATTTAGTTCGATAAGTCATTTTTTACAGTGGACCAATCCAAGCAGTTAGCGCGCGCTGAAGAAATAGAGACAGTTTCAAAAACTAATTTCATTGACTTTCTAACGGTATCAGTCCGTTTGAGTTACAACGGTTGCGTCACATATTCGTACCAACATGTATTTAGCGATTTTCCGATATTACTAGGTTGCATCGCTTTTAAAAGTGAAACGATTGACCGTGGGATCTAATTGAACTGATTTTGGACTTTAACCTTATAAATGTGATAAATGAGACAATTGGACTGCAAGAAATAACATTCTTCTTAATTTGACATGATTGCTGGAACTCAGCAATTTCGCTGGGCGCTGTGGTAGCGCTTTATTTAAATATTTAGTTCGATAAGTCATTTTTTACAGTGGACAAATCCAAGCAGTTACAGCGCGCTGAAGAAATAGAGACAGTTTCAAAAACTACATTTCATTGACTTTCTAACGGTATCAGTCCGTTTGAGTTACAACGGTTGCGTCACATATTTGTACCAACGTGTATTTAGCGATATTTTTCCGATATTACTAGGTTGCATTGCTTTTAAAAGTGAAACGATTGACCGTTGGACCTAATTGAACTGATTTTGGACTTTACCTTTAAATGTGATTAATGAGACAATTGGACTGCAAGAAATAACATTCTTCTTAATTTGACATGACTGCTGGAACTCCGCAGTTACACTGGACGCTCTGTTAGCTCCTTATTTAAATATTTAGTTCGATAAGTCATTTTTTACAGTGGGACCAATCCAAGCCGTTAGCGCGCGCAGAAGAAATAGAGACAATTTCAAAAACTACATTTTATTGACTTTCTAACGGTATCAGTCCGTTTGAGTTACAACGTTTGCGTCACATATTCGTACCAACATGTTTTAGCGATATTTTCCGATATTACTACGTTGCATCGCTTTTAACAGTGAAACGATTGACCGTGGGACCTAATTGAACTGATTTTGGACTTTGACTTATAAAGCGAAAAATGAGACAATTGGACTGCAAGAAATAACATTCTTCTTAATTTGACATGACTACTGGAACTCCGCAGTTACACTGGACACTCTGCTAGCTCTCTATTTAAATATTTAGCTCGATAAGTCATTTTTTACAGTGGGACCAATCCTAGCCGTTAGCGCGCGCTGAAGAAATAGAGACAGTTTCAAAAACTAAATTTCATTGACTTTCTAACGGTATCAGTCCGTTTGAGTTACAACGGTTGCGTCACATATTCGTACCAACATGTATTTAGCGACATTTTCCCGATATTACTAGGTTGCATCGCTTTTAAAAGTGAAACGATTGACCGTGGAATCTAATTGAACTGATTTTGGACTTTGACCTTATAAATGTGATAAATGAGACAATTGGACTGCAAGAAATAACATTCTCCTTAATTTGACATGATTGCTGGAACTCAGCAATTTCGCTGGGCGCTGTGGTAGCGCTTTATTTAAATATTTAGTTCGATAAGTCATTTTTTACAGTGGACAAATCCAAGCAGTTACAGCGCGCTGAAGAAATAGAGACAGTTTCAAAAACTACATATCATTGACTTTCTAACGGTATCAGTCCGTTTGAGTACACGGTTGCGTCACATATTTGTACCAACGTGTATTTAGCGATATTTTTCCGATATTACTAGGTTGCATTGCTTTTAAAAGTGAAACGATTGACCGTTGGACCTAATTGAACTGATTTTGGACTTTAACCTTTTAAATGTGATTAATGAGACAATTGGACTGCAAGAAATAACATTCTTCTTAATTTGACATGACTGCTGGAACTCCGCAGTTACACTGGACGCTCTGTTAGCTCCTTATTTAAATATTTAGTTCGATAAGTCATTTTTTACAGTGGGACCAATCCAAGCCGTTAGCGCGCGCAGAAGAAATAGAGACAATTTCAAAAACTACATTTTATTGACTTTCTAACGGTATCAGTCCGTTTGAGTTACAACGTTTGCGTCACATATTCGTACCAACATGTTTTAGCGATATTTTCCGATATTACTACGTTGCATCGCTTTTAACAGTGAAACGATTGACCGTGGGACCTAATTGAACTGATTTTGGACTTTGACATATAAAGCGAAAAATGAGACAATTGGACTGCAAGAAATAACATTCTTCTTAATTTGACATGACTACTGGAACTCCGCAGTTACACTGGACACTCTGCTAGCTCTCTATTTAAATATTTAGCTCGATAAGTCATTTTTTACAGTGGGACCAATCCTAGCCGTTAGCGCGCGCTGAAGAAATAGAGACAGTTTCAAAAACTAAATTTCATTGACTTTCTAACGGTATCAGTCCGTTTGAGTTACAACGGTTGCGTCACATATTCGTACCAACATGTATTTAGCGATATTTTCCGATATTACTAGGTTGCATCGCTTTTAAAAGTGAAACGATTGACCGTGGATCTAATTGAACTGATTTTGGACTTTGACCTTATAAATGTGATAAATGAGACAATTGGACTGCAAGAAATAACATTCTCCTTAATTTGACATGATTGCTGGAACTCAGCAATTTCGCTGGGCGCTGTGGTAGCGCTTTATTTAAATATTAAAAGAAGAGACAGTCCTGCGAGATCCACATCATCAATTACAAAATTTATTCTTACATCCAATTACTCATAATCATATTATGGCTAATCCAAATCAGCTAAATTAGTACCACGTATATCGTTTCACTTTAAAAAAGAAATGCACTCTAAAATCGGAAAGATATGCTAAATACCGTGGAAAATCGTGACCAAAACAGTTGTAACAACGGATGATACCGTTAAAAACCAATGAAATATTTGAACGTTTTTCTTCAGAGCCGCTAATGCTTGGATGTCCACATGTAAAAAATGACTACGACTAAATATTAAATAAACGCTACACAGGCAGCGAAATTGCTGGAGTCGAACACAATCAGATCAAATAGAAAAGATTTCTTGTATCAATGGCTATTCTTACATTTATAAAAATCCAAAATCAGTCAATGATCCACGTACTTCACTTTAAAGCAATGACCTATATTACGGAAAAATCGGGCAAAACATGTGTAACAGAATATTGCGCAACCGTGGTACCTCAAGACGACTGATACCAGTAGAAAGCAATGAAATATTTGAAACTGCTTATTCTCAAGCGCTGAATGTGCTGATTGTCACTGTAAAAATGACTGAACTAAATATTTAAATAAAGCCTACCACAGCCATCAGCGAATGCGATTTTCAGAAATCCATTCAAATTAGAAGAATGATATTGTTGATAGTTCAAGATGTCTCATTTTATTACATCATATAACGTGAAGTCCAAAATCAAGTTTTTCAATTAGGGTCCACGGTCATCTCGTTTTCACTTTAAAAGCAATCAACTAGTAATATCAGGAAAATATCGCTAAATACTAGATGGTAAGAATAATCTGTAACACCCGTTGCTATACTCAAACGGACGATACCAGTAGAAAAAGTCAGTGAAAGTTTAGTCTTTGAACATGTTCATCTATTCTTCAGCAGCGCCTAACGGATAGGATGTCCCACTGTAAAACAATGAATATCGAAATAAATATACAATAAAGCAGCTACAAAAGCGTACAGTGAACTGCGGATTTCCAGTAGTCATGTCAAATTAGAAAGAATGTATATATCTTGCATCCAGTGTCTCAATTATTTCGCTTTATCATGTTACAATCCAAGAATAGTTCAATTAGGTCCCACGTCAAATACGTTTCGAAACTGTAATATCAGCGATTGACAACGTAGTAATCATCAGGAAAATAGATCGCTAAAACTATTTGGTACGAATATGTACCAAACGTTGTAATCTATTACGGATGATACCGTTGATAAGTCAATAAAATGTAGTTCTTCGAAATTGTCTCCCATTTCTCGCGCGCGCTAACGGCTGATTGCCCCATGGTAAAAATACTATCGAACTAAATATAATTACAGAGCTAACAGAGCGGTCCAGTGTAAACTGCGAGTTCAAGCAGTCATTCAAATTAAGAAGAGAGTATTGTCTGCAGTCCAATGGTTTCATTTATCACACTCTCTATCACAGGTCAAAAACCAAGAATCATTCAATTATCCGTCAAAATCGGTTTCACTTTAAACAATGCCACCATATAATATGGGAAAAATATCGCTAAAACGTGTACGTACATAATGTTAACTACCGTTGTACCAAACGGACCTGATACCAGTGGAAATTCAATGAAATTAGTTTTGAAACTGTCTCTATTTCTTCAGCGCGCGCTAACTGCCTAGACTGGTGCCACGAAAAAATGACTTTAGTCGAATAATAATTTTAAATAGAGAGCTACAGAGTGTCAGTGAACTGCGGAGTCTCTGTAGTCAATGTCAAAATTAAGAAGAATGGTTATTTCTTGCAGTCCAATTGTTCATTTTTCGCTTTTACATGCAAAGTCCAAAACATTCAATTAGGTCCACGTCAACTCGTTCTTTACTGTTAAAAGCGATGCCACGTGTATATCGGTAAAATACGTAAATACCAAGGTGGTTCGAAATATGTGACTGCAAACGTTGTAACTCAAACGGCTGATACCTTAGAAATCAATGAAATCTTAGCTTTTCTTGAACTGCTCTATTCTCTAGATCGCGCGCTAAACGGCTAGAACTGGTGCACATTAAAAAGATTGACTTTACTTAATCCTATATTGTTAAGATAAACGCTACGCAGTAATTGCTGAGTTCCAGCAATCATTCAAATTAAGAAGAATGTTATTTCTGTAGTCCTAATTGTCTCATTCTATTAATATTATAAGTAAAGTCCAAAATCATTCAAATAGTACCACGGTCCGTTCACTTAAAGCAATGCAACCTAGTATATCGCAAAATATCGCTAAATACAGTTGGTAGAATATCGTATGCAATCATGTTAACAACGGACTGATACCGTTAGATGTCTAATAAAATGTAGTTTTTGAAATATGGTCTCTAATTCCTTCCGCGCGACTATCACGGCTAGAACCCCCCCCCCCCGTTTCCACCACGTAAAATGGACTATCGTAACCTAATATTTAAATAGGAGCTAACAGAGCGCCAGTTAACGCGGGAGTTCCAGCGTCCTTCAATGAAGAAGAAAGGATTCTTGCAGTCTCAATTTGCTCATTAAATCACATTATAAAGTGTAAAGCGCAAAGTAGATTCAATTTAGATGCAACGTCAATCTTCTCACTATTAAAAAGCGATGCAACGAGTAATTATCGGAAAATAGCGCCTACAATACATGTCGTATGAATGTGCGCAAACGTTGTAACTCAAACGACTGATATCGTTAAAGCAAGTAATAATGTGTTTTGAAATGTCCTCAATCTCTGCGCTGCGCTAACGCTAGATCGCCACTGTAAAACGATGAAACTTGATCGAACTAATTGTTATAATAAGACTAGAGAGTTCCAGGTATACTGGCGCGAGTTCAGTAATCAGCAAATTTAAGAAGAATTTAATCTTGCGAGTCCAATGGTCTCATTTTTCGCTTTTATCATGCAGTCCAAACCGTTTTCACGGAGGTCACGTCATACTCGTTCTGTTAAAAGCGAGCAACGTAGTCATCTGTGAAAATATCCTAAAGACAGTGTAGAATCTGGTGACTCAAATTGTAACTCAAACGGACTGATTGCCGGCTAAAAGAGGCAATGAATGTATTTATGAATGCTCTTATTCTCAGAGCGCGCCTAACTGCTTTGGATTTGTGTCCACTGTACATATACTTGTTTATCGAACTAA